>SJYV01036240.1:0-19014 GCA_006410875.1 Neotragus pygmaeus | reverse complement strand
TACAGGAGTTGGGTTGCCATTCCCTTCTCTGGGGTGTCTTCCCCACCCAGGGATCAAATCTGGGTCTCCTGTATTGCAGGCAGATTCTTTACCTCTGAGCTACCTGGAAAGCAGGAAGGGACACCAGAAATGAGGATAACTATGGGCTTCCCTGGTGGCCCAGATGGTAAAGAATATGCCTGCAATGCAGAAGACCCAAATTTGATCCCTAGGTGGGGAAGACACCCCGGAGAAGGGAATGGCAACCCACTCCAGTATTCTTGCCTGGAGAATCCCAAGGATGGAGGAGCTTGGAGGATTACAGTCCATGGGGTCGCACAGAGTCAGACACACCTGAGCTACTCTCACTTTCATGAGGAAATGGGGTCCTCGAGTGGAGAATTTGATTCAGCAGTGAAGGCAGGGAGCAGGCAGGAGTGGTGCTCTGGTTCATGTGCAAAGGTGATAAAAGTGATCCCCACCCCAGTCATCTGACCACTTAAGATGCTTGTGTGCAGGTGCCTGGGGGTCCAGGCAGTCTTGCTGTGGATCACCTGCTGGGAAGATGTCTCGAAGAAGGTAGCAGTGTGCTCTGGGAGATGCTCACAGACATAGACCCTAGGGAGGAACTGTGCCGTGGTGGCAGGTGGCAGCCTTGACCTTTGAGAACATCAAGGTTTGAACTAGAAACCCCAGCTTGACCAACGACACTAGCTGGTCTGTCTGTGCCCTGTGAAGCTCCATGGATTCATGGCGGCGGCTGTGAGATGGCCCTGATCCCACCCTCTGCACCCCTGACACTAGACTGACTAGCGGCTGAGGGTGGCTGAGGCCAGCAGCCATGGAAGAATGAACTGAAGCTTGGGGTGTGGGGGTGTCGCTGCTTGTAGAGCATGCACCAGAGCACATCACAGCTGACACCCCTGGAGTCTGACAGTCTGGCTCCTGTCCCAGCTCCACCACGGCTCTGAGCATTGCAGCTTAGCCTGGGCTAGGCTGTTTGAACAAATAGACCTTACATTTTCTGAGCCTTAACATGATAGAAATTCTCTCTTGCTCACTTAATAGCCCTGAGTTGATGTTCAGGCTGGCAGGATAGTTCTCCACTTCGAAAAATCCAAGCTATTTCTGGGCTCCCCTGGTGGCTCAGATGGTAAAGAATCTGCCTGCAATGCAGGAGACCCAGGTTTGATCCCTGGGTGGGGAAGATCCCCCGCAGAAGGGAATGGCAACCCACTCCAGTATTCTTTCCTGGAGAATTCCATGGACAGAGGAGCCTGGCGGGCTACAGTCCATGGGGTTGCAAAGAGTCAGATATGATTGAGCAACCAGCACACACACAAGCTCTTTCTATCCCGGGGCTCCATTGCACTTGGACCTTGTTGTCTTCCTGTCTCTTATACACATCTACTAGGGGCTAGGACTTTAACATATGAATGTGGGGTCGGGGAGAACAAGGCAGCCCAGAAGGTAACTGTGGCTTACTCAGAGTCTCCACGTTGGGGAGAGGGGTGGAAATATTTATGCCCACCCCTGGTGGCTCAGACAGTAAAGCGTCTGCCTGCAATGAAGGAGACCGGGGTTTGATTCCTGGGTCCGGAAGATCCCCTGGAGAAGGAAATGGCAACCCATTCCAGCACTCTTGCCTGGAAAATCCCATGGACGGAGGAGCCTGATAGGCTACAGTCCATGGGGTCACAAAGAGTCAGACATGACTGAGCGATTTCACTGCCCCCGACCCCACTCCCCAGCCATGCATCAGCCATTGGATAAGGACTACCCCCAGCAGGGTCAGGAATTCCCGGGCACTTGCAGCTCCGGCCACGCAAAGGCAAAGCAGGTTCCAGCAGCAGGAATGTTGTCCTCCAGGAAAGAGGAGCTGGTGGTGCTGTTGGGAGTGAAAGTTCACAGGGGGTTGTTGGGCACGAAGGTGGGAAGGGATCTGAAAGATGTGAGCATCTGCTGTGTCCACCATCCATGGGATACACTGAAAACAGAGCCTTCAGCCCACATCTGCCACCCACGTGCATGGTGTGGAGTGGTGTCTCAGGGTCTTCCTTTTTCCTTATACTGGCCACATTAGCTGGACTGGAGCTGCTGGGGTAGGCGTGGACCATACACACTCACCCCCAATTCATGGGTACCCTGACTCAGCTGGTACTCAAGAACAGGTGGCAGGTGGCTGTGCAGAGGCCTCATACCTGCAGGCCTCACCTACAGAGGGGCTGAGGAGCCCTGGGACAAATGGAACTCCCAGCTCGGAAACCACATATCATGAAATGTAGCATCTGTAGGCAGGAAGTGCAGTGTGGATGCTCAGTCGTGTCTGCCTCTTTTCGACCTCGTGAACCATAGCCCACTAGGTTCCTCCGTCCTTGGGGTTTTCCAGGCAAGAATACAGGAGTTGGGTTGCCATTCCCTTCTCCGGGGTGTCTTCCCCACCCAGGGATCAAATCTGGGTCTCCTGTATTGCAGGCAGATTCTTTACCTCTGAGCTACCTGGAAAGCAGGAAGGGACACCAGAAATGAGGATAACTATGGGCTTCCCTGGTGGCCCAGATGGTAAAGAATATGCCTGCAATGCAGAAGACCCAAATTTGATCCCTAGGTGGGGAAGACACCCTGGAGAAGGGAATGGCAACCCACTCCAGTATTCTTGCCTGGAGAATCCCAAGGATGGAGGAGCTTGGAGGATTACAGTCCATGGGGTCGCACAGAGTCAGACACACCTGAGCTACTCTCACTTTCATGAGGAAATGGGGTCCTCGAGTGGAGAATTTGATTCAGCAGTGAAGGCAGGGAGCAGGCAGGAGTGGTGCTCTGGTTCATGTGCAAAGGTGATAAAAGTGATCCCCACCCCAGTCATCTGACCACTTAAGATGCTTGTGTGCAGGTGCCTGGGGGTCCAGGCAGTCTTGCTGTGGATCACCTGCTGGGAAGATGTCTCGAAGAAGGTAGCAGTGTGCTCTGGGAGATGCTCACAGACATAGACCCTAGGGAGGAACTGTGCCGTGGTGGCAGGTGGCAGCCTTGACCTTTGAGAACATCAAGGTTTGAACTAGAAACCCCAGCTTGACCAACGACACTAGCTGGTCTGTCTGTGCCCTGTGAAGCTCCATGGATTCATGGCGGCGGCTGTGAGATGGCCCTGATCCCACCCTCTGCACCCCTGACACTAGACTGACTAGCGGCTGAGGGTGGCTGAGGCCAGCAGCCATGGAAGAATGAACTGAAGCTTGGGGTGTGGGGGTGTCGCTGCTTGTAGAGCATGCACCAGAGCACATCACAGCTGACACCCCTGGAGTCTGACAGTCTGGCTCCTGTCCCAGCTCCGCCACGGCTCTGAGCATTGCAGCTTAGCCTGGGCTAGGCTGTTTGAACAAATAGACCTTACATTTTCTGAGCCTTAACATGATAGAAATTCTCTCTTGCTCACTTAATAGCCCTGAGTTGATGTTCAGGCTGGCAGGATAGTTCTCCACTTCGAAAAATCCAAGCTATTTCTGGGCTCCCCTGGTGGCTCAGATGGTAAAGAATCTGCCTGCAATGCAGGAGACCCAGGTTTGATCCCTGGGTGGGGAAGATCCCCCGCAGAAGGGAATGGCAACCCACTCCAGTATTCTTTCCTGGAGAATTCCATGGACAGAGGAGCCTGGCGGGCTACAGTCCATGGGGTTGCAAAGAGTCAGATATGATTGAGCAACCAGCACACACACAAGCTCTTTCTATCCCGGGGCTCCATTGCACTTGGACCTTGTTGTCTTCCATACCCAGAAAATGGAAGGGGAAAGAGAACATGGGGGAGGGAACCCACTCTCTTAAAGGACCCAGAAGAGGCAGAGATGCCACTGGTGCGAACTTGGTCACATGACCACACACAAATGCAAGGGAGGCTGGGAAATGTGGTCCAGCTGTGTGCTTGGCTACAATCTTCCTTTTTTTCCCCCAAGTTATCAAGTTTTTTAAGATTTTTTTTTTAATTGAAGGATAATTGCTTTACATTTCTGCCATACATCAACATGAATTAGCCAGAAATGTACATATGTCCTCTCCCTCTTGAATCCTATGTTTATAGAGAATTGAGAAGACAGCTTTTGATGGATATCTATCAGCATCTTTCCCAAGGTGACTTAATGCCTCTGGGGTCCCATCTTCTTGACTGAAAAATGAGAATGACAGCCCTCCCCCATGAAAAGTGCTTAGCGCTGTGCCTGGCACATGGCAAACCCCTGATAAATGAGCATCCAGTGTTACCAGGTACCTATAGCGGCCACTGGGGTTCTTGGACATACTGGGGAAAAGAAACGCTAGACAAGGCTGGACCTCCTGGTAGTCAGGAGAGATGAGGCATATTGAGATTTTAACTCCAACACGATTACACTTGGACTCCATCTGGGGAAACACAAATGTCTAAAATTACTCAGCTTCCCTCAGAATTCAACACAACACTTCGCACGTTCAGGTGTGAATGTTGAATAAGCGCGATATTGCCAGTTTCAGAGAATAATCAGCATTAGCTCGTGCCTTTCAGAGCCCTGAACGAGGTGAGCAGCCAACCCCCAGGCTGGCTGGACGTGGCCAAGGGACCTCAAAGACTCAATCTCCACTTCTCAGACTCACTTGGTCTTTGTGCCTCTAAGACACAGTGTCCTTAATTCATAGTTTTAGCTAAGTTCGCCTTTGGAAAAACCCCAGCCACTGGGCGGAGACCTTGAGAAAGGCCCCACCTGGAACCTGTTGACCGCTTCTGCTTGAGGGGCTGTGTCAAGGCCCCCCTTCTCTCCCCAGAACTGCCAGGAGGTCCTCACCCAGCTGTGCTCAGGACACTTCTGCTCCCGGGACCTCAACCGCATCCCCAGACATCCTCCTGCAACCAACAGGACTCAGCTTGTGGCCCTCACTTTTCTGATGGGAAGCTCACACCTGGGGAAGAGAAGGCATTGGCGTGGGCCACGCTGCTGGGCGAGGAAGAGCCAGACCCCGATCCATTCAGTCTCTCCGCTTCCTCTCACGCTGCCCCTCCTGCAACGCACCCTCTGGCCCTCACTGAAGGTGAGACTGTTGTCAAACTGTAACTGGATCTTGTGGGACTCCTGCTTCAGACTCTCCGAAGGCTTCCCGTCCACATAATCTGATCTCAGCTCTGGGTTCTGCGTGATGCCCCCAGGAGATGCCTCCACCCGGCTCCTGCCGCCCCCCACCCCCTCCCCAGGCAGCTTCCATCAGCTGTACATCCATCCCTGTTGCTCTCTGGGCTCAGGGAGCTCAGCTCTGCCTCGGGGTGGAGGGGTTGCTCTTTCTTCTATGCCTGACATGTTCCCAACATGTCCTGACATGCTCATCACAGACCAACAGTGTCACATCCTTCAAGTGGCTCCTCAAATGTCACCTTCTGGAACAGTCACAGTTGGTGCCCCCTTCAACCCCACACCTCTGGGCACTCGTGGTTCCCATGCCTGCAAACACCTCCATTCTTTTCTGGGGGCTTTCTCTGTCTTCCAGAAGTTGCCAGGCCCAGCAGTGGGGCAGTGAACCCTCAGGAGCTCCCTGCACCAATGGCTTTCAGGAGCTGGTGTCTAAATGCCCCAGTGCCCTCGTCCCTGGGTGGATGGGTGTCTGACACTCCGTTCTGTGCGGCATCCTAGAGTTCCCAGTGGGATGGAGCCCCGGGTTCCTGCTGCTCAAGGTTTCTCTTCCCTGCCCCCCAGCAGCGTTTCCTGCCACCCCACCCTGCTCCCCCCACACCTTGGGGTCAGGTTCTGGAACACTTCACACCCAGACACACACTCAAAGGCCTTCCTTGCCCACCATATCTGTAGGAAGTTGACTTGCAGCCCCAGAAAAGTTCTGTCCATATCCTAACCCCTGGAATCTAAGAATGTGACTTTATTTGGAATAAGTGTCTTTGCAGATGTAATTAAGGAGCTGGAAATCAGATCATCTTCCTGGATTGCCCATGGGGGACCACTGGGGCGGGAGATGCTAAATCCAGCGACAGGTGTCCTTATAAGAAGAGGAGAGAACACACACACGCAGAGAAGAAAGCTGTGTCAAACACAGACACAGAGGAGAAGGCCACACACGGATGGAGGCAGAGACTGGAAGATGCCTCTAGAAGCCAAGGAACATCAGCTCCCCAGAACTTAGGACAGAGGTGTGGGCAGATTACCCCCTAGAGCAGGAGTCCCCAAACTCCAGACCATGCACCAGTACCTCCTGTCAGATCAGTGACAGCATTAGATTACAAGTAAAGTGCACAAAAAATGTAAAGGGCTCGAATCATCTTGAAACCATCCCCCCGAACCCCCCACCCCGTTCTGTGGAAAAATTGTCTTCCATGAAATCGGTGCTTGATGCCTAAAAGGTTGAGNCTGGCTGGATGGCATCACTGACTCGATGGACGTGAGTTTGAGTGAACTCCGGGAGATGGGGATTAACAGGGAGGCCTGGCGTGCTGCAATTCATGGGGTCGCAAAGAGTCGGACACGACTGAGGGACTGAACTGAACTGAACTGAGGTATTTTGTGTGTGCATGCGTGTCATTGCCTTTCTTATTTCCTTAGAAAGTGGATGGCAGGGGTTGCACCGAATTCGTCTTCTGTGAATATGAATACATCTGTGTTGTATTATCTTCACAGAATCCAATGTAATGATTCATGCATAGAGGCATTGAATGATATTTATTATATGAATGAGCAAAGAATGTGGAAGAATGGACAGGATGCCAAAAAAAGAGGGAGCTAGGGAATACTGATACTATTGGCCAGGGGAATGGGTGTGAGAGTATTATGGGCGAGATTATCTGAGGAATTGCAGTTCAGTAGGGAATAATGTTGACACTGAAAAACAGTGGAACTAAAGGGTGTGTGAGACTGAGAGGAGACAGTTATTTGCTCAGATGTTTGACCATGCCCTCTCCTCCTCCTGTTCGTTCCTTTCATTAACTCATTCATAAATCAGTGTTCATATGCTTTGCTTCATTAGAGTTCATTACCTGGGAAACCCATGAGAAACAATATCTTACTACAATGGAAAGTCATGCCCTTACCTGTGTTAAAACTAAAATGACAAATATTTGTCCTGAGACACTATCATGATAAAGAATTTAGGAAAATAACCTACTGACTAATCTCTGAAATCTATTTCTCTTCATTTCCATTACCACTCCCAGGGTATCTAGATTTTTTTTACCCCTTCCCGATTGCAAATACTATTGGTGTTTTAAGGATGAGATGGGAGAGACTATAGTTGTTGAATTCCTTGTTTTATTTGCATATCTCCCACCTATTTAAAAATACACATCTTAGCACACATAGTATTCTTCTAGGTATAAAATCTTCTCTTGTTCCAACCCCCAGGAATAACAAGTCCCGTGTGCCTCCAGCACTGAGTCAACCTATTTGCCAAGGCACTTATCATACTGAACTGTGACAGTATACTCAATACTCAATTTACATTAGCCTAGGGATTTTGTCTTAACTCATTATTAAATCTGACCCAGCAATATAGTGTCTGGACCTTATAGTCTCATGAAAGAATTATTGAGTATACTTCATATACAAGCATGAAGGAAAAAATAATCACCTTCATTTGTTTGAAATTACTTGGCATCTCTCACCTTTGTGTTTTTACTTATTACAGACTTTTGAGAATTGTGAAGGACTTTGGGATGTTTTGATCAGGCAGAAATGCAATTTTATGAGGATTTAATGAGACAATATCATTGCCAGCTGGTTTTAGGACTCAAGAAATTTAATAGAAAATTTGTAACATTGTCTTTAATTTGTTTAAATATTTATGAACATCATTTTTGAGAGAACATATGTGGGGTTTTTGTTTTATATAATTCATTTAGTGTGGTTTCAATGGTTTGGTGGTTCAACTTGTTTTAACAGATTCTGCTAGAATTGTCTGTAAATGCTCTGGAATCTGAGTGGGTGTCTTTTTGGATCTCATTTCCGCTCCTTCCAACTTTCTGGGCCCCAGATTGAATCAAAGTGTCTGCCATAAGGATATTGGGGCATTTCAGGCCAGCAGTCCTCATCAGAGCTCATCGTCTTCTGATATGGAGTCTAGATAATCCGTGTCAACATACAGGAGAAATCCGGAGAACAAGCTGTCAGCCCAACCTGGGTCTGAGAAGAGCCCATTCTGGTCAGTGAAGAATATTTCCAGCCAGACTTCATCTTCTGGCTGCAGATAGATGACTGTGGACCCTGAAGCCACGTCATGGTTTCCTGTGTTGGCATCAAAGGTCTTTATCCGATACTGCCCATTGTGTACCAGCCCGATGGCCAGGTGCTTATTTGCCAATGTGATATCGTAAGAAAAATAATAGATCCCTGGGAAGGCACAGATGAACTTTCCTGTTGCAGGGTTGTAGTGCTCTCCCTCATTGAAGAGGACCTTGTTAAATATAATTGGCAGCCTTTCTTCTGGGTAGCTGGTTGTGATGCCAACAGAAAAGGCAGATTTGAGCACGATGCTTCCACATCTACACACTCCAGGCAGCCCCGGGTCCCCTTGCTCTCCTCTGTCTCCTTTTGGTCCAGGAGGCCCAGGAGGACCTACTTCTCCTTTCTCTCCCTCAGGTCCCATGGGTCCCTTCTTCCCAGCCTCTCCTTGGTCCCCTTTCTCTCCAGCAAGGCCCAGGGGTCCAGCTTTACCTCTCAAACCTTCAAAAAGAGTTTAAAGTTTAGTTAATAGTTCCTGTAAATATAGACTCACAAACAACATGCCCACACACCCCAAGTTTGTCTTCTCAACTTTGAACAGTATACTACTGAATAATTCATATTTAAAAAAAAAATCACTGATGTGCTGCAATGAAGACAGAAAAATTTCATCAAAATATCAAGAAAATTTTCCTGAATATATGAGAAATCATCTAAAACCTGACTAATTAAAAGAAAATTAACCATCATTTTGATGATGAATCACCTTCTGCTAAATTAGATACACACAGACACTCATCATTACCGGAGGAATTCAAAAGCATGATGATATTATTCCCCAGAGTGGGGTCATGCAGGTAGGCAGGACAAGATGAATCTCAGAGGCTACTTAGTTACATGCCCCATTCAGCTTTTATCAGTATTATTAATAAAAAGTTAATTCAAGTTAGATTGGCTCATATTTATTAAATATTTACAATGTCCCAGCTGCAATGCCTTATGTGCATGCGTCATCTGCTTTAAGTCTTGCAACAACTTTGTTAACTAGGAATTATTATTACTTCTAACTGTAGATGAAAAAACTGAGCCATGGAGAAGTTAGTTTGTTCGAAGGAACAGAGTTAGTGAAAGATGGAGAGGTGATCTGAACTCCAGCCTGCCTAACCCTGGCACCTGGACATCTCTTGAGAGATGTGTAAATTGTGAAGTGCAACACACAGAGGGCTCTTCAATATGTCATGATAACCAACAACTGTGACTGCCACCACTGTGTGGGAATTTTTTTTGGTGGAGAAAACTGAGTCCCAGAGAGGGAAAGAAACTTGCGTCTGTAGCAAGACTAGGACTGGATATCGAGCTTAATGATGTTCTCCCTTCATTGAAATGCCTTTTACCTTTGGGGCTGAAATTAAAAGAAAAAACTTTTTTTTGACTCTACAGCTAAGTGGATGTGTTATTTTAGTCAAGTCCTTTAATTTCTCTGGGTCTCCATATATGTAGGAAAGACATAAGGGCTGTGAAAAATAACAGGGACCTAAAAGTATAAAAAATGTCATGCAGTGCTATGGCCAAATCCATTTCATAAATAGCTTCTTGAAAAGTATCCAGATTATTGGTAATTTGTAATACATTTTTATAGTCAGAGAAAGTATATTGTTGTTATCCTGTGTAATTTTACTCTATATATCTGTTCTCAGGAATTTTATTAAGCTAGGTCTTTTATCTTGATGGAGAAGGAAATGGCAACCCACCTGATGGAGAAGGAAATGGCAACCCACTCCAGTATTCTTGCCTGGAAAATCCCATGGACCAAGGAGCCTAGTGGGCTACAGTCCATGGGGTTGCAAAGAGTCGGACACAACTAAGCGACTTCACTTCACTTCGCTTTATCTTGATAGTACTTTGATATCACTTACTTGGCTATTACACATACATCAATTTATGAGTTTTGATTATTATTATTTTTTTCAGCTATTTGGCAAATTTAGCAACAAAGTGTTCTGGATAATACAAGTTTCAGGAGAATTAAAGTTATACACTTAAAGCATCAAGTATTTTGTCTCAATCATTTGACAAAGAAGTTGTTTAGTAATTTATGATGCATAGAAAAATGCTAATAATGAATGCAACCCCTTTTTGGCAACATGGGGTTGCAAAGAGCTGGACACATCTTAGTGACTTGACAACAGCAACCACCGGATACGGCAACAACAGCACGGTCAGCCCTGTTACTGATCATGGGGCTGTTCTCCAGCTCTAGGTGACCTCTGCTGTTAAGTTTAAATTCTGTTGCAGGGAAAAGCCAGTTCTGACTCCATGTTGGAACTGTTTCTCTGACTTGTTTTTTATTACTTTTCTTATTATAATCATACATAATGGCCCATCTCAGAGAAGCCTGCCTCTCTGCCTGAGTGTGAAAGTGCCTTGTTTAACACCCAGTCCATCTGTAGATGGCAGGAAGAAAGAAATTTAACACATCTTCTGCCTGAGGCTTGCCATTCCAGGAGATATTTGTAAGATTAATGGCCTTTTTACTTTGTTTCCTCACCTTCCCTCATCTCTGATCTATAAAAAGAACCTGAAATTCAGACCCCATAGAAGGTTATTTTGAGACTTTAGTCTAACATCTCCTCAATCAGCTGGCCTCCAAATAAAGTCGTATTTCTTGCCTCAACACCTTGTCTCTGATTCCTTGGCCTGTTGTACGGTAAGCAGAGCAAGCTTGGACTTGGTGACAATTCTGCTAGCCCCAGCCAAAACAAACTAGTGTTTGTTTCTTGAAACAAGGCCATGATAGTCCGATCTTTTGATGTTTGTTTCTGTTTGGTAGAAAAGGAATATGAATACTATTTTACTGTGAAATTAACTTTTGAATCAAGGACTACAACTTACGCATTGCTATTTTATTTTCAATAGGAGCTATCTTTATATACGACCTTGATGTATCAATAAAAAAACATTTTGGCATCAGTAGCAATTCCTACCACTAAATTTCATTATGTACTAAAATTCCTCTGCCCCTATAACTTTGGGCAAGTCAACTCTTGTCTGACTTTCAAATGCCACATTTATACTATGAAAATATTGGATTTAAATCCACTCTAAACCCGGCGGGGAAAGTAGCAAACGGTGACTCTGCAGACCCGGTAAGCTCTGGTTCAGCTGTGGATTAGGTGGGTGAGTGTGAAGAAGGGGCTTTATCTCTACAGCTTTAGTTTCTCAGTCCTTGAAATGGAGGTTTTGGACTAGATTTCTTGAAGTCTTATTCTCCTGAAAATCTTAGCGACCAGACCATAAATATTAAGATGTAGTTTTACAATGCCAAAAAAGGTCTTTATAATCTCAACACTTGGATCTCTATAGTTATTGAATATTTTGAACTGCTGGGAGTTAGATAACCAGGGACTAGCTGTAGTAATTTATAGTAACTCTTCCTGTGTGCTTGAAGGATTTGCCCTGTGGTAAGGGCCAATTAATGAAGAATGGAATGAAGGGATAAATCACTCTCCCCTCCCTATTCAGTCAGACATCTGCTCGGTAGAGAGGAGAATTATGGAGTGTTAGTCTATGCTTAGATACTGAAACTTGGAGAGAATGGATTTCTTCTTGGTTCTCCACGAAATGAGCTTATAAGGATTTTTTTCTTAGTGCTATTTCTTTTTTCAGTCCATCCACCCATGCACTCATCATACATGTGTGTGCACAGGCATATATCCATCTAAACCATCTAATACTGATTGATCATCCACCACATGCTAGGTGCTGTGCTGGCTCTGAGTGCCTTTGACTTGAACAGCAACTGTCTTATCCCCAAGTTAGCTGCTATGACATGTTACATTGTGATCTGGAAATATGGGTCATAACTGAGTTCATAAACATCCAAAGTAGTATAGTAAAACAGAATGATCTCTTCACCCAAGGTGGTTCCAGTGTTTCCTCTGTCCATGGAATTTTGCAGGCAAGAATACTGGAGTATGTTGCTATTTCCTCCTCCGGGGGATGTGATTTCACATTATATTAATTAAAAAAATATGCTACCACAATAATTGCTATACAGCAGTGAGGGAGACGGGCTTCCTTGGTGACTCAGATAGTCAATAATCTGCTTACAATGTAGAAGATCTGTCCCTGTGTCAGGAAGATCCTCTGGAGAAGGAAATGGCTACCCACTCCAGTATTCCTGCTTGGAGAATTCCATGGNTTTGCTTTGGCTCCATCCCTTCATTCTTTCTGGAGTTATTTCTCCACTGATCTCCAGTAGCATATTGGTTTATGATTTAATATACATATATTAAATGTATGATTTAATATACATATATGTATATTCATCTTTTTTCAGATTCTCTTCTCATATATTGGGTGGAGTACCCTGTGCTATATTTATATATAGGTCCTTGTTGATCACCTATTTTATGTACAATAATGTGCATATTTTAATACCAAACTCCTAATTTACCCCCCCACCACATTTCCGTATTGGTAACCATAGGTTTGTTTTTGAAGTCTTTGACTCTGTTTCTGTTTTGTAAAGAAGTTCATTTGTATCATTTTATGAGATTCCACAAGTAAATGATATTATATGCTGTTNATACCAAACTCCTAATTTACCCCCCCACCACATTTCCGTATTGGTAACCATAGGTTTGTTTTTGAAGTCTTTGACTCTGTTTCTGTTTTGTAAAGAAGTTCATTTGTATCATTTTATGAGATTCCACAAGTAAATGATATTATATGCTGTTTGTCTTTCTCTGACTAACTTTACTGAGTATGATAAAATCTATATCCATCCATGTTGCTGCAAATGACCTATTTCATTCTTTGTGATGATTATGTTCCATTGTATATCTGTACCAAATTTTCTTTTTAAAATATATTTTTTAATTGGAGAAAAAATGCTTTAAAATGTTGTATTGGTTTCAGCTGTAAAATAATGCAAATCAGTCATAATTATACACACACACACACACATACACATGCCCCCACACACCCTCCTCCCCTTCCCCAGTCTCACCCCTCTGCTGCTGCTAAGTCAGGTCATCGCAAAGTGCCAGACTGGGCTCCTTGTGTTATATATCAACTTCCCACTAGCTATCTTCTTTTACACATGATAGTGTATATATATCAATGCTGCTCTCTCAATTTGTCCCATCTTCATCACGTGTCCATAAACCTGTTCTCTATATCTGTGTATTCATTCCTTCCCTGCAAATGGGTTCATCAGTACCATTTTTTTTTCAGATTCCATATATATATACGTTAATATACAATATTTATATTTCTCTTTCTGACTGATTTAACTCTGTATAACAGGCTCTAGATTCATCCACCTCACTACAACTAACTCAAATTTGTTCCTTTTATGGATGAGCAATATTCCATTGCATATTATATATACCACATCTTCTTCATATGTTCATCTGTTGATGGACATGTAGGTTGCTTCCACATTCTAGGTATTGTAAATAGTGCTGCAATGAACATTGATTATATGTGTCTTTTGAATCCTGGCTTTTTCAGGGTATAGGCCTAGTAGTGGGATTTCTGGGTCATATGGTAGATTTTTTAAAAAGAATCTCCATATATTCTCCAAAATGGCTTCATAAGTTTATATTACCAACAGTGCAGGAGGGTTTGCTTTTTTCCATACCCTATCTGGCATTTACTGTTTAGATTTTTTGATGATGGCCATTCTGATTGGTGCGAGATGATACCTCATAGGTTTGATTTGCATTTCTCTAACAATGAGCAATATTGAGCACCTTTTCATGTATTTATTGGACATCTGTGTGTCTTCTTTGAAAAAGTCTGTTTAGGTCTTCTGACCATTTTTTAATTTGTTTGTTTTTCTAATATTGAACTGTATGAGCTACTTATATATTTTGGAGATTAATCCTTTGTCAGATGCTTTGTTTGCAGTTGTTTTCTTCATTCTCTGGGTTGTCTTTTCATTTTGTTTACAGTTTTCATTGCTGTGCAAAATATTTTAATTAGGTCACAATTGTTTGTTTTTATTTGCATTACTCTAGAGGTGGGTCAGAGAGGATCTTGCTGGGATTTATATCGAAGAGTGCACTGCCTGTGCTCTCCTCTAAGAGGTTCATAGTTTCTGGCCTTACACTTAAGCCTTTAATCCATTTTGAGTTTATTTTTGTGTACAGTGTTAGGGATTGTTCTAATTTCATTCTTTTACATGTAGCTATTCAATTTTCCCAGCACCACTTTTGAAGAGGCTGCGTTTCCTCCATTGTATATTTTTGCCTCCTTTATCAATGATAAGATACCCACATGTGCATGGGCTTATCTCTGGGCTTTCTTTCCTGTTCCATTGCTCTATATTTCTGTTTTTGTGCCACTACTATATTATCTTAATCACAAGCTTTGTAGTGTAGTCTACAGTCAGGAAGGTTGATTCCTCCAGTTCCATTCTCCTTTTTCAAAGTTGCTTTAGCTGTTTAGGTTCTTTCTTGTTTTCATACAAATTGTAAACTTTTTTGTTTTAGTTCTGTGAAAAGTGCCATTGGTAGCTTGAAAAGTATTTCACTGACTCTGTAGATTGCTTTGGAGATTATAGTCATTTTCACAATATTGATTCTTGCAATCCAAGAACATGGTATATCTTTCCATTTGTGTCATCTTTGATTTCTTTCATCAGTGTCTTATGGTTTTCTGCATACAGGAATTCTGTTTCTTTAGGTAGGTTTTTCCTAGATATTTTATTACAATGGTGAATGATATTGTTTCCTTAATTTGTCTTCCTGATTTTTCAGTTAGTGTATAGGAATGCAACGGATTTCTATGCATTAATTTTGTATCTTGGAACTTTACTAAATTCATTGATTAGCTCTAGTAATTTTCTGGTGCCATCTTTAGGATTTTCTATGTATAGTATCATATTATTTGCAAGCAGTGAGTGTTTTACTTCTTTTCCAATCTGGATTCCTTTTATTTACTTTTCCTCTCTGACTGCCATGACTAGGACTTCCAAAACTATATTGAATAACAGTGGCAAGAGTGAGCATCTTGTCTTGTTACTGATCTTAGAAGAAATGCTTTCAGTTTTTTACTGTTGAGAGAAAGGTTTACTGTGCATATGTTGTGAAGTGAGTGAGTGAGTGAAAGTCGCTCAGTCATGTCCGACTCTTTGCGACCCCATGGACTATACAGTCCATGGAATTCTACAGGCCAGAATATTGGAGTGGGTAGTCTTTCCCTTCTCCAGGGGATCTTCCCAACCCATGGATCGAACCCAGGTCTCCCACATTGCAGGTGGATTCTTTACCAGCTGAGCCACCCGGGAAGCCATATACGGTCTTTATTATGTTGAGTTTGCTTCCTTCTTTTTTTATTTTCTGGAGACTTTTTTTTTTTTTATCATAAATGAGTGTTGAATTTTGTCAAAATATTTCTCTGCATCCATTGAGATGATCACATTGTCCGTATCTTTCAATTTGTTAATATGATATATCACATTAATTTACATATATTGAGGAAACCTTGCATCCCTGGGATAAACCCCACTTGATCATGGTGCATAATTCTTTTAATGGGTTGTTGTATTCTGTTTGCTAGGATTTTATTGAAGATTTTTTAATCTATGTTCATCAGTGACATTGGCCTATAATTTTCTTTTTCTGTGATATCTTTGGTTTTGGTATCAAGGTGATGGGGGCCCCATAAAACGACTGAGAGTTTTCCTTCCTCTGCAATTTTTAGGAAGAGTTTGAGCAGGATAGGTGTTAGCTCTTCTCTAGATATTCGATAGAATTCACCTGTGAAGCCATCTGGGTCTGGGCTTTTGTGGAAGATTTTGATCACAGTTTCAATTTCAGTGCTTGTGACTGGTTTGCTCATATTTTCTATTTCTTCCTAGTTCCCATATTGTTGAAGTCTAGCTTAGAGAATTTTGAACATTACTTTACCAGCATGTGAGATGAGCGCAACTGTGTAGTAATATGAACATTCTGTGGCATTGCCTTTCTTTGGGATTGGAATAAAAACTGATATTTTCCAGTCCTGTTGCCACTGCTGAATTTTTCAAATTTGCTGGCATATTGAGTACAGCACTTTGTCACAGCATCATGTTTTAGAATTTGAAATAGCTCAACAGGAATTGCATCACCTCCACTAGCTTTGTTCATAGTGATGCTTTCTAAGGCCCACTCGACTTCACATTCTAGCATGTCTGGCTCTAGGTGAGTGATCACAACATCACAATCATCTGGGTCATGAATATCTTATTCGTATAGTTTTTTGTGCATTCTTGCCACCTCTTCTTAATATCTTCTGCTTCTGTTAGATCCATACAGTTTCTGTCTGTTTTTGAGCCCATCTTTGCATGAAATGTTCCCTTGGTATCTCTAATTTTCTTGAGCAGATCTCTAGTCTTTCCCATTCTATTGTTTCCTTCTATTTATTTGCACTGATCATTGAGGAAGGCTTTTTTATATCTCCTTGCTATTCTTTGGAAAGCTGCATTCAGATGGGTATCTTTCCTTTTCTCCTTTGCTTTTCACTTCTCCTATTTTCGCAGGTATTTGTAAGGCATCCACAGACAGCCCTTTTGCTTTTGTACATTTCTTTTTCTTGGGGATGGTCTTGATCCCTGTCTCCTGTACAGTGTAATGAACCTCCTTCCATAGTTCATCAGGCACTCTGTCTCTCAGATCTAGTCCCTTAAATCTATTTCCCACTTCCACTGTGTAATCATAAGGGATTTAATTTAGGTCATACCTGAATGGTCTACTGGTTTCCCCTTCTTTCTTCAATTTAAGTTTGAATTTGGCAAAAAGGAGTTCATGATCTGAGCCACAGTCAGCTCCCAGTCTTGTTTGCTGACTGTATAGAGCTTTTCCATCTTTGGCTGCAAATAACATAATCAGTCTGATTTTGGTGTTGACCCTCTGGTGATGTCCATGTTTAGAGTCTTCTCTTGTGTTGTTGGAAGATCATATGGCATCTCTATTTTTAGTTATTTAAGAAATTTCCATATTGTTCTCCACATTGGCTGTACAAATTTACATTCCCACCAACAGTGTAGGAGCGTTCCCTTCACTGCACACCCTCTCTATGATTTATTGCTTGTAGAGTTTTTGATGATGGCCATCTAACCAATGTGAGGTGATACCTCATTATAGATTTAATTTGTGTTTCTCTAATAATCAATCATGTTGAGCATCTTTTCATGTTATTTTTGGCCATGTGCATATTTTGTTTGGAGACATATTTATTTAAGTCTTCTTACCATTTTTGATTATGTTGTTTGGATTTCTTTACTTTTTTACATTGAACTGCACAAGCAGTTTTTTGCAGTTTATGCAGTTTTTGGAGATTTATCCCCAGTTGATTGCTTCATTTGAAAATATTTTCTCCCATCCTGATGTTTTCTCATTTTGTTTATGTTTACTTTTGTTGTGCAAAAACTTTTAAATTTAATTACCTCTTTGTTTATTTTTCTTTTCATTTTAATTACACCATGTTGTGGATCAAAATGATATTGGTGCAATTTGTATCAAAGAATCTACTGCTTATGTTTCCTCTAAGAGTTTTATAGTATCCAGTCATATATTTAAACCTTAATATATTTTTGTTTATGTTTGTGTATGGTGTTAGTGAATGTTCTAATTTTATTCTTTTATATGTAGCTTTCTAGTTTTCCAAGTACCAACTTATTGAACAGACTGTCTTTTCTCCATTGTATAGTCTTACCTTCTTTGTTGTAGATTAATTAACCATAGATACATGGGTTAATTTGAATTATCACACTGAATGATTTGCAGATATTGAAAAATCTTTGCATCCCTGGGATAATCCCACTTGATTGTGGTGTATGATTATTTTAATGTATTGTTGGATTCAGTTTCCTAGTATTTTGTAAAGTATTATTGTGTTTATGATCATAAGTGATATTGGCTCATAATTTTCTATTTTGTGGTAGCTTGGACCGATTGACCTCTGGGTGATGGTGTCCTCATAAAATGAGTTTCCAAGTGTTCTCTCTTTTGCAATTTTTTAGAATAGTTTCAGAGGATAAGAGTCAGTTCTTGTTTAAATGTTTGATAGAATTCGCCTGCAAGCTAGATTGATCCTAGACTTTTGTTTTTTAAGAGTTTTTAAATTACAATTTTAGTTTCACCATTTGTGATTGATCTGTTCATTTTCTCTGTTTTTGTTTGTTTGTTTGTTGGTTGGTTTGTTTTTCCCTCCTGATTCAGTTGTGGGAAATCAAGCCTTTCTAAGAGTTTGTCGATTTCTTCTGGTTTTCCACTTTATTGGCATAGTTCCTTGTAGTAGTCTCTTATGATTCTTTGTGTTTCTGTGGCATCAGCTACAACTTTGTTTTCATATCCAACTTTATTGATTTTGATGCTAATCACTTTTTTAGGAATCAGGCTGAAGATTTATCAATTTTGTTTATCTTTTTAAAGGACCAACTTTTAGTTTCAGTGATCTTTTCTATCATTTTGTCTATATTTCATTTATTTCTCCTCTGATCTTTATGCTTTTGTCCCTTCTACTAACTTTGAGTTTTCTTTGTTCTTTCTTTAGTTGCTTAGGTGTAGGTTTAGGTTGTTTGAAATTTTTCTTGTTTCTTGAGATAAGCTTATATTGCTGTAAACCTTCTTAGAACTGCTTCTGCTACATCCCATAGGATTTGGATCATCGTGTTTTCATTTACATCCGTTTTTATATTTAAATATATTTATTTTAATTGGGGGCTAATTACATTATAATATTGTATTGGTTCTGACATATTTACATTCTTTAGGTATTTTTAAGTTTCCTCTTTGAATTCTTCAGTGATTCACTGGTTGTTTAGCAACATATTGTTTAGCCTTCAGGTGCTTGTGTTTTTACAGTTTTT
>SJYV01036238.1:16025-26101 GCA_006410875.1 Neotragus pygmaeus | reverse complement strand
AAAATACATCAAACTTGTGAATAAAACAAAAAGAAGCAAACTCACAAATACAGGGAACAAATTAGTCATTACCAGTGGGGAGAGGGAAGGTGAGGAGGGACAATATAAGGGCAGAGGGGAAAAAAGGGTTATTATGGGATTACATATGTGAAACATAAATTTTAAAGCACTATAGCATTTTAAAGAATCTTACATTCAATAAAAGTATTTTAAAATAGATATATATGTCAATAAATAATTGTATACAGTCTGAATGAATATTTATCCAAAGGGGATATAAGAAAGGCCAATAAATATATAGAAAGGTGCTTAACATAATCAGTTGCCAGAGAAATGCAAATTGAAAACACATTGTGAAACCACTTCCTACCCACTATGATGATATAATCCAAAAAGGGGAAAGTAATATGTGCTGGTTAGGATGTGGAAAAACAGTAACCATCATCTACTGTAAGTGAGAATGTAACAAATCTGATGGTTTCTCAGTCAAATATGGAGTTAGATATGAACTAGCAATTCCACTCCTAACCATGGATTCAAGAGAAATTAACATTCATGGCAGTGTCATCTATCTTGCTGAACAAGTGGAAACAACTCAAATATCCATAAACTCATGAATGGATGAACAAAATGTGGTTCATCTAGACAATGAAATATTACTTGATTATTAAAAGGAATGAAGTACTGATGCATGCTACCACATAGATGAACCTTCAAAATGTTATGCTAACTGAAAGAAGTTACAAAATATTACCCATTATATGATTCCTCTTATATTAAATGTCTGAAATAGTCAAACCTAAATATACACAGAAAGTTCACTGGTGTGGTTGCTCAAGGCTTGGGGAGATGTGTGAATAGAGGGCCAATAGTTAAGGGTACTGGAGAAGGCAATGGCATCCCACTCCAGTACTCTTGCCTTGAAAATCCCATGGACAGAGGAGCCTGGTAGGATGCAGTCCATGGGGTCGCTAAGAGTCAGACACGACTGAGGGACTTCACTTTCACTTTCATGCACTGGAGAAGGAAATGGCAACCCACTACAGTGTTCTTGCCTGGAGAATCCCAGGGACGGGGGAGCCTGGTGGGCTGCCGTCTATGGGATAGCAGAGAGTCAGACACGACTGAAGCAACTTAGCAGCAGCAGCAGCAGTTAAGGGAACTTTTTTTTTTTTTTTACTGTGCTAAGAAACATAAAAGATTTACCTTTTTAATCATTTTAAATGTACAGTACAGTGGTGCTAACTCTATGCATAAGGTTGTGCAACAGTCTCTAAATCCTTTCTATCTTGCATGACTGAAACTCTATATCCATTGACATACGTTAAGAACCAACTGTCTTTTCCCCCTTCCTTCTACTTCATAGAAAAATCAGTCTATTTTCTAAGAGTTTGACTACTTTAGATATCTCATAAATGGTTTATTTTACAAGAGATGGAAATGTTCTAAAACCGACTGTGGTGATTTTTACACACATCGTTGTTGAATATTCACATCAAATTATATGTTTTGACTGGAACATTTTCATCTTATATGGGGCAAAGAGGATGATTCTACTAGCAAGAGAGGGTAAGCAAGGTATTAAAAGTACCTCCAAATCCTTCCAAATAGCACCATCTTATTTTTCAGAGGTGTATTTTTATCCTTTATCTTTCACTTAAGAAACTTGGAAAGGCTATGCAATCAATCTGTATTGTAATTCAATAACGCACAGAAATAGACATTATACACGATTTTTTCCTGTGCTAATCTGAAGTCTTTGAGTTAAAATCTTTTGACTAATGATAATGGTACCATGAGCTGGGAATTTTAAATGCTAAACTTACATAATGTTCTTTCTTTAAGGTCTTCATTACAGTTAGAAGCAGCCAGTTCACAACACTGTACCTGTATTCTTTGAACTTTTCATCAAGATCTATCACAGAAACTATGTGGTCCATCAAAGTTAGTAGATAAAGAGAAAACTGGCACTCAAATAATTAGACTAAAAGCATTCATGTTAGAATACAACAAAACTTCTAAGAATAGATATCAATTTAAAATATGAGGCCTTTTTGAAATTAAAAAAAAGCTTAATTTTTCTGATTCATTTAGCTAACAGTGTCATGGGTCATCCATTTGTCTTTCAGACAATGCCCTGATAAAACACCATTAAATCAGCCAGGGGAGTGGGAAATGGACTTCTTTTGAACACCAGAAGGCTGAGATTAGAAATATTGCTCAAGGAAAGTCTACTTTCTTCCTTTAGGAAAGTGTATTCCTTTTCTGATGCTGCATTTGATTCAAGAACAGAGAGAGCACAGGGTTAATAAAGATTTCCTTAAACAGAAGTGTTTCACTTGTTGGTGGAAGTTATTTCTGTTGGTAACTCAAGACCTGAATCAAAAGGGGCAGTTTGATAGCAAGAATCGATCTTACCTTGCACAATACATGTCACCAGCATGGGTATTCCTTTTGTTAAGGACTCTAGGGACCATGATAAGTTATGCTGAAAATTGCTGCATCTGCTTCTACCCTAAGCTGTCACTTCACATCTGATAAGAACTTGTACCTTGAAAAAATTATATTGGAAAATTAACCTTTTACTCCGTGAGTGTATTATTTTGTTTGCCACCGCTCCAGAACACATCCAATACCCTGATCCTAAAATTTCACATACTATCCATTGAAGTGTTCACTCAGAACTTTGTGCATGTTAAATTTGATTTTCATAAAATCCTTTCACAATAAGGTCAAGCAAACATTTATAATTGCTTGCCTTTTGTAAACAGCCAAGTGTCACTCTTTGCCAGCTGTTAACCTCAGGCCAGACCAATATAATTAGTTTTGGTAATTACTTCTGGTTCTTCAGGAATAATTCTATCCATACTTCACTCTAGAATTAAATTGATGGATTCTTCTTGTGTGAGAACTTATGACCTTTAAGTCTACCTACTCTCACTATGTTCAAAAAATAATGAAATATATTTTTTCAAGTCTTCCTTCTCTAAAGAAAAAAAAAAATAATCAAAATGCTCCAAAGCACACTTAATTCAAAGACACTCAAGAATATTACTTACACTGAGGTCATTAGTTTTAAATATTTCTGGTTTAATAAGTTTTTACTTGTCTGCTGGGACAGTTAGTCTCTCCCACACATGTGAACATTAGTTTAAGAAATGCATGGATAGTGATGGATGGCCCTGAGAGCCTCATGTTTTGTCAAGGTCTTTCAGTGTCAATGAACATGTGCTCATGCAAGAAACAGAAATGTCAATTTAAACTTCAAATAGTCTCTCAAATCAGTAAGCTCATAACCAGCATATAACCATAAACTTATTAATATTATTTTTTCTCATTATTTTTGAAATTGTATACAAAAGTACTTAATAATATTGATTTTGGTGTCAGATATAACAGAGTTTTCTAGTCTCTTCCATTTATTAGCTATATTGCCTTGGGCTAATTACTCAATCTTTAAGCTCGTAATTTTATTTGTATAATTAGAATAATGCCTCATCATTTTTATTGATGAAAAAGATAATAAATATAATAGCAATCTAAACATCAAAAGCATCTAAAAAACAATTCAAAAACAGTTATAAGCACCCTTTACAGAAAAGAGTGTCATGTAATTGAAGGATGGATTGATTTATTTTGCAATGCTTGGAAGTAGAATTATCTCCAGGAGTCTCAAGTTGGTCATACTATAACGATGCAATCTATGTGACAAATCTATAGAAAAGATGGTATAGAGCATAAAAGACAATCACTTTAATGTCAAAGGACTCTCTCTGAGAGTAGAGTCCTACTTTCTTTTTTTTCAAAACTTGTATTTTCCTAGTAATGTGTTCTTAAATGTTTAATTGCAAATGAATATGTATGTACACACATACATTTGTGTACAAAAACTGTGGGCTACTTTAAAGTTAAAATATTAATATCAATATCATAAAATATATTTTAATTTGGAAAACTTCAGATATTTGGGGAAAATATGTCTTATTTCAATAAGCACTATCAATAAGTTTTAGAAGAATTGGAGAACTAAGTTCAAATAATCAAGAGTACAACAATTGATTCTCAATAATTTGAGAAAGGAAGCTGTATATTCTCTAAAAAAGCCAAATTTTTGCTGTTGTGCTTATTTCTAGAAAACCTCTATGCATTTGTTACTACCATTACCATTACTGACACAGAAATGAAAAGTCAGTCTCACATATCATGGAACACTTACTTGGAAAGTGATGGTGCTTAATAAATGAAAATGCTAAGTCATGTTCATTATGTCACCAATGTAAGAAAACCAACTACTTCCAACTTAATCTTTAAATTTAGTGTTATTTCATTAAAGTAAAAAGCTCAACTAGAAATTTATGGAACTTGTCTGAAAGAGAAAGAAAGTGTAAGTCTCTCAGTCATGTCCAACTCCTTATGACCCCATGGACTGTAGCCTGCCAGGCTCCCCTGTCCATGGAATTCTTCAGGCAAGAATACTGGAGTGGGTTGCCATTTCCTTCTCCAGGGGATCTTCTTGACCTAGGGATCAAACCCAGGTCTCCTGCATTGCAGGCAGATTCTTTACTGTCTGAGCCACCAGGGAAGCCCTGGTTTACAAAACTTGTCTAATGGATTCTAAATTGCATAAGTGTAATATTTATTTTACCACAATTTGTGAATGAATAAAGACAAAGACTATCCTAATATTAATATTATTATAAAGCTACAGTAATTAAAACCATGTGTCATTAGCACAGTGGTTGTAACACTTTGTCAAAAGGATAGAGTAAAAATAACCTATAACCAGATCCAGCAGCAACATGGGAACTCAAAATATGATAAAGAGTCGTATGAAAATGCACTGAAAAATTAAGGCTATTTCAAACAATGATGGTGGTAAAACATGACTGTATGTGTTTACGCTACATGGGGCTTCCCTGGTGATTCAGACAGTAAAGAATCTGCCTGCAATGCAGGAGATCCAGGTTTTATTCCTGGACCAGGAAGATCCCCTGGAAAAGGAAATGGCAACCTTCTCCAGTATTCTTGCCTGGAGAATTACATGGACAGAGGAGCCTGATGGACTACAGTCCATGGGGTTACAAAGAGTCGGATATGACTGAGAGGCTAACACTGACATGACATATAAGAAAGAATTTCAGAAGTGTTAAAGACATGAAGAGGAAAAACTCAATTTTTCAATTATTGAAAAGCACACAACACAAAATATCAAAATATTTGAGATAGTTAAACTGCAGTTAGCAACTATGAAATCTCATGAAATTATTCAACTGATAGTCTCACTTTCATAATGGGAAAATATTTTTACTTCATTTATCTAAAATTTTAATAAAACATGATTTGAATAATTAAATTTGTGAACTGAAAATCAACCACATTTTTAGGTAATGATATATTGACAGAATGAAGGAAACATTCTACAAATAAAATCAATTATATGACCTATGTCTGTTAGTTTACTTGTGAAAAAGTATTATAACACTTGTTTCAAATGGCCAATGGATATGCTCATAGACAAAGTTTGAGGATTACTTCACACCCCACTCCAAAAGAGTTACCAACTTAAACAAACTTAATATAATGTTCAAAAGAAATATGTATTTTTTAGGGCACAATGAGTGATAAAAAAAATACAGTGTCAGAAATTGCCCATTCCTCAAAGTACTTCAAATTGCTTTTGAGGCATTCTTTGTAAAATCTAGGATTCCTTCCTTTGAATAGTTATAGTTGGTTGCAGCATTTTTGAATGCCCCTAGGGCATGGCTCAACCATGTGAATCCTGATTTTAAAATATAGTATATAAAGAGAGCAGTCATGTTTCAAAATATCATAGGAAAAAATAAGATGCCCACCTCTGCTGCCCTAGTCAGTGCCCAGTGTCCAATCATATTATAGATGTTTCTTCACTTCTTTCATGACTAGCAGGAACCTGTTCTACACTGCTCCATTTCACCAAGATTGCCCCCTCAGAATGAGAGCTCTTGCTTATCTCTTAAGGCTAGCTCATTATAAGTATTAGATTGTATTTCTTGTTAGTTCATTTATCCACTCTGTTTTTGAAACAAATATACTGAAAACTTAAAAGTAAGAAACATCTACCAATAATTACAAAGGAAAGAAAAAAATTTTATTTTGCAAAGTAACTAAAACATACATAAGTAAAGTTCAAGGAAAATGTTTCTGCAATCCAACAATGATGCTTANGTTTTTGAAACAAATATACTGAAAACTTAAAAGTAAGAAACATCTACCAATAATTACAAAGGAAAGAAAAAAATTTTATTTTGCAAAGTAACTAAAACATACATAAGTAAAGTTCAAGGAAAATGTTTCTGCAATCCAACAATGATGCTTAAAGTCTACTCTATTTCCCTTTCACTATAAATAAAGAGCAAATATCCTGTGACAGTGCATGATAACACCATTATTCTGACCTAATGGCTACTCAGCTATAAACTAGCATCCAATGATGTAGTAATGCAATTAAGTTTACTCATGTCAAATTTACCTCAGAAAATATACCATCTATACTAATCAGAATTAAGAAATGCTGAAAAACAGTATTAGTCTAACTGAAATTTGAACTATTTAACATCTTCTGAGAAATGTAACATTTTCATGGATGGGTGAACGAATTTAAATTGAAATTATAAACATCAAGCAATGAGCCAGGAGCTGTTGTATTAAATCTGCTTTTCTCAGCATGGAACTGAGATAGGTGATAAACATATTTATTCTCAATCCATGTTGTTAATGTGCTTACAATCATACATAAAATGAAAAAAAAATCTNGCCAAATTCAGACTTAAATTGAAGAAAGTGAGGAAAACCACTAGACCATTCAGGTATGACCTAAATCAAATCCCTTAGGATTATACAGTGGAAGTGGGAAATAGATTTTAGGGACTAGATCTGATAGACAGAGTGCCTGATGAACTATGGATGGAGGTTTGTGACATTGCACATGAGACAGGGATCAAGACCATCCGCAAGAAAAAGAAATGGAAAAAAGCAAAATGGCTGTCTGAGGAGACCTTTCAAATAGCTGTGAAAAGAAAAGCAGCCAAAAGCAAAAGAGAAAAGGAGAAATACACCCATTTGAATGGAGAGTTCCAAAGAAGAGAAAGGAGAGATAAGAAAGCCTTCCTCAGTGATCAACGCAAAGAAATAAAGAAAAACAATACAATGGGAAAGACCAGAAATCTCTTCAAGAAAATTAGAGATAGCAAGAGAACATTGCATGCAAAGATGAGCTCAATAAAGGACAGAAATGGTATGGACCTAACAGAAGCAGAAGATATTAAGAAAAGGTGGCAAGAATACACAGAAGAACTATAGAAAAAAGATCTTCACAATCCAGATAACCATGATGGTGTGATCACTCACCNAAAGGAAAACAAATTAAATATGGGAACAGTTTAAGAGTCCTCTGGAATGATATAAAGGGTGTTAACATTCACATTATAGAGATCTTGGAAAAAAAACTGTGGAAAAAGGATGGAAAATCTATTTGATGAATTTATGGCTGAAAGCATTCCAAACTTAAAAAAAGAAACAGATATGCAGGTAAAGAAATCACAGAGTCCCAAACCAGATGAACCCCAAAAGCCCCACACAAAGACATATCATAGTTAAAATGGCAAAAATTAAATAAATCATTCTAAAGACAGCAAAGGAATAAGAAATAGTCACATATTAGAGAATCTCCATAAGGCTACAGCTGATTTTTCTATATAAAATTTGCAGGCCAGACGGAAATGGAATGATTATAATTGAAGTGCTAAAAGAAAAACCCTAAATTTTAGGATAATCTACCCAGTGAGATTATCATTCAGAAATGAAGGAGAAATATCATTCAGAAATGAAGGAGAAAGTTCTTGACAAGCAAAATTTAAAAGAGTTCATCAATACTAAACCAACACTGAAAGACATGTTTAAAGGTCTTCTCTAAGTAGAAATGTAAAAGCTACAGAAAGAAGTAAGAATTTATAGGAAAGGAAAAATCCCACTAGCAAAAGCAAAATAAAATAAAGGCTGTGGATCCACTATTGAAATAAAATAGTATGAAGATTAAAAGAGAAAAACTGTAAAAGCAATGGTAAGTACAACAAATGGTTAAGGGATAAACATGAAGATGTAAAATATGACATCAAAACCACAAAATGTGGGGGAGAAGTAAAAAAAACTGCATCTCTTTTAGAATGTATTTGAACTTAAATGACCATCAGTTGAAAAATGAGTGGATATCAGAAAATATATATGAACCTTAAGTTAAACACAAATCCAAAAGTCTACAATAGATATTTAAAAAATAGAGAGAAAGGAACACAAGTCTTTTAAGTAAGTAGTGGTACTGGGAAAACTGGAAATCTACATGTAAAAAAATAAAATTAGAACAGTTTTTCATACCATATACAAAAATAAATTTATAATGGATTAAAGATCCATATATAAGACTGGAAATCATAAAACTCCTAGAAGAGAACAAAGGTAGAACACGTGTGTGACCACATTGTAAGAATGTTGTTTTGGATGTGTCTCCTAAGGAAAAAGAAACAAAAACAAAGATGAAATAATTAAATTTACGAGCTTTTACACAGCAACAGAAACTATTGACAAAATGAAATGATAACCCACTGAATGAGACAAAATATTTTCAAATAATATGGCTGATAAGGGTTAATATAAGAAATATAAAAACATCTCATACAATTAAATATCAGAAAATAAACAACCTGATTTTAAGATGGGCAGATGACCTGAAGAGACATTTTTCCAAAAGATATACAGACAGACAACAGTCACACGAAAAGATACTCAGCATTCTTAATTATTCAGTTCAGTTCAGTTCAGTTCAGTCACTCAGTCGTGTCTGACTCTTTGCAAACCCATGAATCACAACACGCCAGGCCTCCCTGTCCATTACTAACTCCTGGAGTTCACTCAGACTCATGTCCATCAAGTCAGTGATGCCATCCAGCCATCTCATCCTCTGTCGTCCCCTTCTCCTCCTGTTCCCAATCCCTCCCAACATCAAAGTCTTTTCTTAATTATTAGAAAAATACAAATTAAGACAACAATAAGATGTCACCTCTCACCTGAAAGAGTAGCTATCAAAAAAAGTCAACAAATAACAAATGTTGGGGGAAATGTGGAAAAAAGGGGAAGAAACACTGNAAAGTCTTTTCTTAATTATTAGAAAAATACAAATTAAGACAACAATAAGATGTCACCTCTCACCTGAAAGAGTAGCTATCAAAAAAAGTCAACAAATAACAAATGTTGGGGGAAATGTGGAAAAAAGGGGAAGAAACACTGTTGGTGGGAACTTAAATTGTTGCAAACACTATGGAAAACAGTATGGAGGTCCCTTAAAAACTAAAAATAAAACTTTCATATGATCCAGCAATTTTGCTCCCAGTATATAGCTGCCATCCTCAAGAAAAACAAAAATTTTGAAACGATATACACCCTAATGTCCATAGCAACATTATTTACAGTAGCCAAGATAAGGAGGCAACCTGTGTACATAAACAGACAAATGTTATAAACATTATAACATAATACATTATATACATACACACACTCAGACATACAAAAGAATAAAATTTTGCCATTTGCTCAATTTGAGTGGACAAAACAAAAACACTGGGAGCTGACTGTGGCTCAGATCATGAAATCCTTATTGCCAAATTCAGACTTAAATTGAAGAAAGTGAGGAAAACCACTAGACCATTCAGGTATGACCTAAATCAAATCCCTTAGGATTATACAGTGGAAGTGGGAAATAGATTTTAGGGACTAGATCTGATAGACAGAGTGCCTGATGAACTATGGATGGAGGTTTGTGACATTGCACATGAGACAGGGATCAAGACCATCCGCAAGAAAAAGAAATGGAAAAAAGCAAAATGGCTGTCTGAGGAGACCTTTCAAATAGCTGTGAAAAGAAAAGCAGCCAAAAGCAAAAGAGAAAAGGAGAAATACACCCATTTGAATGGAGAGTTCCAAAGAAGAGAAAGGAGAGATAAGAAAGCCTTCCTCAGTGATCAACGCAAAGAAATAAAGAAAAACAA
>SJYV01036238.1:0-14700 GCA_006410875.1 Neotragus pygmaeus | reverse complement strand
CTGTCTCTTATACACATTGTGTAGACTTCTGCAAAGAAGTGGTAAATACACTATTCCCTTTTCTTCTCATTAAGGACAAGTAAAACTCCTGGACATTACATATTAAAAAAAAACAAGAAGACACTGATAGTTGGAGAGAAGCAGGCTGATTGGCCAGGGACCTTGGAATCTGCTATAGACTAAATTTTGTCTGTCCCAAATATATATGTTTAATAGAGTGGTTTGTCATTCCCTGCTCCAGGGGATCTTCCTGACCCAGGGATGAACTCTCATCTATTGTGTCCTTCTGCATTGGCAAGTAGATTCTTTACTACTAGCGCCACTTGGGAAGCCCCTTTAAATATCTAACCCCCAATAAGACTTTGGTGAAAAAAGTTTATGAGGGTTATTAAAGTTAAACAAAGTCATAAAGGTGGGGTTCTAATCTGTTAGAACTGTGGCTTTATAAAAAAAAAAAAGATCGCTCTCTCTCAATATCTCACTGTCAATCTCTCTCTCTCCTTCTCTCTCTCTGCCATGTAAAGACATAGCAAGGTGGCAGCCATTTGTAAGCCAGAAAGCGATCTCTCACAAGAGCCTGGTCATGCTGGCACCCTAACCTCAGACTGACTCCCAGCCTTCAAACCTGTGAGAAAATAAATTTCTGCTGTTAAGATCATCCAGGCTACAGTATTTTTTATGGCAGCTTGAAACAACTAATATAGGGCCTGTCTAACAATGTGATGAAAGGAACCTTGGAACATTGGAAGGAAGAACAAAAAGAGAAAATACATGGTTAGATAAAATTAAATAGGCTTTCTTTTTTCTATTGATAAAATTAAATAGGCTTTCTCTTTTCTATTGAGTTTTCTAAATTACAGTTTTGGGTAAAAGAAAAATAATAAATGTCTAACGCAGCACTTACTGTATATAGAGGAAATATTTGACAATTATATTATAAATTGAAGAGAATAAATGAGCTGTTTTAGCCTTCATTTTTAAAATAACATCTTTATTAAGATATGATTCACATACCATATGTTGTGGAAATATAATTAAAAATAAAATCTGCCAACGCAAAAAACTTCCCCACAAAAATATAAGAGAGAGAAAACTGTTTTATTATTGGATAAGCATTAAATTAAGATTCTTTTATATATCCCAGAAGATATATCTCTTTGCATATATTTTCTCTAGATAAATGATAACTATTCCTCTAGTAAAAGAACATTACATCTCCACTGTTACACGATTTATTCTAAGTTCACCTTGTTATTAGGGTGGCCACTTGTGTTTAGTTATTACTCTTAAATGAAAATAAACTACTAATATCTTTATAATAGGAGCTAGATTAGTGTCTTGGAGCCAGGCACCAGGCAAAGTTAAGTTCTTATCTTCCCACAGAAAATAGGAGATATGTGTGCTATCTTCTGTAATGATTAAGTTTCAAAACCACGGCTGCCAAGTTGTGAGAAAAAAACATTTCAGGGTTAAAGCTAGTGAGTTTATTTAGCTTTTAAAAGGATTTACATATCTAAGTAGCAGAAGAAGAATTCACAAATTTTTATTAAAATGAATGTTCTAAAAAAAGGGAGGGGCTAGAGTTTCTTTCCCTTTTTGTACCAGGAAGAATTGAATTTTGAAGTTTATTTCTCTTACTTTTGTCTTTGCCATATACATCTGATTCACTCACTAAAAGGGCACAATTTGCCAGTTTTCAATTTGTTCACAGTGATTAAAAAGCACTTCAGTCAATTTAGAACATTATCATCTTCTAAGAAAAGTCAGTTCCCCATTATCAGTTACTCTCCATTTACTCTCCATTTCCCTCTCACTGACCCTCCCAGACCTAGACGACCACTAATCTACTTTCTGTCTCTGTAGATTTTCATATTTTAGATATTTTATATAAAATAAATCACAATATATGTGATTTTTGTTACTGGTTTTTTTTCATTTAGCATAATGTTTCCATGGTTCATCTTTTAATTTTTTGGTGAAGTACAGTGGATTTATAATGTGTTAGTTTCAAGTGTACAGCAAAGTGTTTTGGGAATTTTTTTGATTATTTTCCATTATAGGTTATTACAAGATATTGAACATAGTTCCATGTGCTCTACAGTAAATACTTGTTTATTTTATATATAGGATTACATATCTGTTAACCCCATTCTCCTCTAATTTACCTCTTCCTCCCCTTTCCCTTTGGTCACCATAAATTTGTTTTCTATGTCATATGAGTCTGTTTTTAGTTTTGTAAATAAGTTCATTTGTACTCTTTTTTTAGGTTTCACATATATAAGTGATATATATTTATTTTTCTTACTTCACTTAGTATGACAATCTCTAGGTCCATCAATGTTACTGCAAATGACATTTATCTCTTTCATTTATATGGCTGATTAATATTCCATCATATATATATGTATAAATGTGTGTGCTAAGTCACTTCAGTCATGTCCAACTGTTTGTGACCATGTGGATTATAGCCTGCCAGGCTTCCCTGTCCATAGGATTCTCCAGGTAAGAAAGAACACTGGAGTGGGTTGCCATGCCGTCATCCAGGGGTTCATCCTGACCCAGGGATCGAACCCACGTCTCTTATGTTTCCTGCTTTGGCAGGCAGGTGGTTCTTTACCACTACATCACCTGGGGAGCTATATATATGTGTGTGAAAAAGTACCAGGGATTGAACCCCAGTTTCTAACACTGCAGATGATTGTTACCATCTGAGCCACCAGAGAAGCCATGTGTGTGTGTGTTTGTGTGTGTATCTTCTCATCTTCTTTATCCATACATCTGCTGATAGACACTTAAGTTGCTTCCATGTTTTGGGTATTGTAAACAGTGCTGCTATAAACAATGAAATGCATGTATCATTTGTCTTTTCTGAATTTATGCTCAAGGGTGGGACTATTGGATCATCTGCTAACTCTATTTTTAGCTTTTAAGGAACTGCCATACTGCTGTCCACAATGGTTTCACCAATTGACATTCCCACCAACAGTGTAGGAGGGTTCCCTTTTCTCCACACCCTCTCCAGCATTTGTTATTTGTAGACTTTTTGATGATAACAATTCTGACCAGAGTGATGTGATATCTCACTGTAGTTTTGCATTTCTCTACTAACTAGCAGTGTTGACCATCTTTTCATGTCCCTGCTGGCCATCTGCATGTCTTCTTTGGAGAAATATCTATGTAGGTCTTATGCCCATGTTTTGATGGTGTTGTTTGGGGTTTTTTGATATTGAGTTGTATGAGCTGTTTGTGTATTCCGGAAATTAAAACATTGTTGGTTGCATCCTTTGCAAATATATTTTTCCCAGTCTGTAGATTATCTTTTTGTTTTGATTATGGTTTCTTTTGCTTTGCAAAAGTTTATAAATTTGATTAGGTCCTATTTGTTTATTTTTCCTTCTATTTCTTTTGCCTTTAGAGACTGACCAAAGAAAACATTACTATGATTGATGTCAGAGAATGTTTTGCCTATGTTCTCTTCTAAGAGTATTATGGTGTCATGTTATATTTAGGTCCTTAAGCCATTTTGAATTTATTTTAATGTATGGTGTTAGAGAGTATTCTAACTTCATTGATTTGTATACAGTTGTCCAGTTTTCCAAAAACCACTTGGTGAAGAGACTCTTTTTTCTCTGGAGTGTATTCTTGCCTCCTTTGTTAAAGATTAATTTACTGTAGGTGTAGCAACCTAAGGGTTTATTTATGGTCTCTCTATTACATTCCATTGATCCACATATTTGTTTTTGTGCCAATATCACTCTATTTTGATTACTGTAGGTTTATAATATTGCCAGAAGTCTGGAAGGATTACACCTCCAACTTTGTTCCTTTTCCTCAGGATTGCTTTGGCAATTCTGGGTATTTTGTGGTTCCATATAAATTTTAGGATTATTTGTTTTATTTTTGTGGAAAATTTGTCATGAGTAATTTAACCGGGATTGCAGTAAATTTGTAGATTGCTTTAGGTAGCATGGTCATTTCAACTATATTAATTCTTCCAATTTAAGAGCATGGGAAGCTTTCGTGGTGACTCAGTGGTAAAGAATCCACCTGATGATGCTGGAGACATGGATTTGATCACTGGTCCAGGAAGATCCCGCATGTCATGGAGCAACAAAGCCCATGTGCCATAACTACTGAGCCTGTGCTCTAAAGCTTGGGAGCCACATCTACCCGTGTGCTGCAACTACTGAAGACTGCACACCCTAGAGCCCATGCTCCCCAATAAGAGAAGCCACCACAATGCAAAGCCATTGCACTGCAACTAGAGAGTAGCCCATCGTGTAATTTTTGTATTTTCTTTTGTTGATGCATCACATGGATTTATTTGCATATCTTGAACAATCCTTTTGACCTTGGGATGAATCCAACTTGATCATATTGTATAATCTTTTTCATTTGTTGTTGGATTCTGTAAGTTTCTTTTTTGGTAGGGTCTTTGGTTTTGTTATTAGGGTGATTTCATAGAATGATTTTGGGAGTGTTCATTTCTCTTCAGACTTTTGGAGAAGTTTGAAAAGGACAGGTAAAAGTTCTTTGTGCTGCTGCTGCTGCTAAGTCGCTCCAGTCGTGTCCGACTCTGTGCGACCCCACGGACGGCAGCCCACCAGGCTCCCCCGTCCCTGGGATTCTCCAGGCAAGAGCACTGGAGTGGGTATATTTAGTTAAATTTCCCAGTGAGGTTATTGAGTACTGGACTTTTGTTTTCAGAGAGATTTATTATTATTATTACAGATTCTGCTTCAGCTCTGGTGTTCACTCTGTTCAAATTATCTGTTTATTCCTGATTCAGTTTTGCAGGTTGTAGGTTTCTAAAAACTTGTGTACTTCTTTTACGTTTTCCATTTTGTTGTCATAGAATTGTTCATAATATGTTATGATATTTTTTGTATTTCTGTAATATCAGTTGCTATTTCTCCGCTTTCATTTTTTATCTTGTTCACTTGGGTCCTTTCTCTTTTATTCTTGGTGAGCCTGATCAGGGAATTGTCTATTCTGTTTATCCTTTCAAAACCCCAACTTTTCGTTTTATTGATTTTTTCAATTTTTAAAAAATCTCTATTTTATTTATTTCCTCTCTGATCATTATTATTTTCTTTCTTCTGCTGACTTTAGGTTTTATTTGTTATTCTTTTTCTAATTCTTTTGGGTGATAGGTAAGGTTTTTTTTTTGGGATTTATCTTGTTTTTGATGAAGGTTTACATTGTCATGGACTTCACTCTTATGACTTTTTCCTACATCCCATAGATTTCCTATGGTTATATTTTCATTGTCATTTGTCGCCAGGTTTTTTTTTTTTTCCTCTTTTATTTCATCACTGACTCTCTGGTCTTTAAGTAGCATGTTGCTTAATCTCCATGTAATTGCTTTTTTCCACCTTGCTTTTCTTACTGTGGTTGATTGCAAGTTTCATGCTTTTATGGTCAGAAAAAGATGCTTGAAATAATGTCTATCCTTTTAAATTTGTTGAGGGTTGTTTTGTGTTCTGTTAACATTCCATGTGCACTTGAAATATATGTATCTTTTTGTTTCTTTGTTTTTGGATGTAGATATATCAATTAAGTCTAACTTTTCTATTTTGTCATTTGGGATCACTGTTGCCTTATTGATTTTCTGTCTGGAAGATCTGTCCATTGATTTTAATGAAGGGTTTAAGGCTTCTGCTATTGTATCCCCATCAGTTTCTCCCCCATGTCTGTTAATATCTGCTTTATGTATAAGATGCTACTTTATTGGGAGCATATATGTTAAAGAGTGTGATATCCTCCTCTTGTATTGATTCTTTTATCATTTTACAGTGTTCTTTTTTTTTTTTTTTGTCTTTCTTTGTGGCCTTTATTTTAAAGTCCATTTTTGTCTGATATTTTGTAAGCTTTTCCTGCATTCTTGTCATTTCCATTTGTGAGATATACCTTTATCTGTTCCCTTACTTTCAGTTTGTCAGTCCTTCATCTTAAAGTGGGTATGATTCAGGCAGCATAATTTGGTTTTTGTTTCATTATCCAATCTGCCACTCCATGTTTTCTGATTGGACCATTTAGTCCAGTGACATTTAAAATAATTATTGGTAAGTATGTTTGTTGCCATTTTAAATCTGGATTTCCGTTGATTTTCTACTTCTTATTTATACCTTTCTTCTCCTTTTTGTTTTTCCTTTTGTGTTCTGATGGTTTTCTTCTGTGTTTGAGTTCCTTTCATTTTGGATGTTGTGAATCTATTGTAGGTTTTTGATTTGTGGTTACTTTGGTTTTCAAGTATGTTAACACATAACTATATCTCCATGCTATCAACTGACAGTCATATGAGGTCAAATGCATTCTAAAAAATGGACATTTTCTTACTGCCCTCCCCACATTATGTAATTTGATGTCCTACTTTACACCTTCATGTTTACCCTTTTACTGTTCATTGCAGTTGTAATTGCTTTCACAGAATTTTTTTGGATTATGCATATACTGGCTTATTAAGTGATCTTCAATCCTTTCATATTGTGATTATTCCCTTTCCTGTAGATTCTCGCTTCTTTTCTATTTAGAAAAGACCTTTCACTATTTCTTTAGGATAAGTTTAGCATTGCTGTATTCTTTTAGTTTTTGCTTGTCTGAGAAATTCTTTATTTCTCCTATTCTAAATTATAATCTTGCTAGATAGAGTGTCCTAGGTTTCAGATTTTTTTCCTTTAGTGACTTTGAATATATCTTGCCACTCCCTTCTGACCTCCCTTCTGAGCTGATGGAGATTCCCTTGTGACTTACTCTGTTTTTCTCTTGCTGCCTTTAGAATTCTCTTTTTGTCTTTAACTTTTGACATTTTAATTATGTTACGTCTCTGTGTAGATCCGTTTAAGTTCATCCTGTTTGGGACCCTTTGTACTTTCTGTACACGGATATTTATTTCCTTCTTTAGGTTTGGGAAGTTTTCAGTCATAATTTCTTCAAATTTATTTTCAATCCTCCTTTCTCTATCTTCTCCTTCTGGAATCTCTTTTATGTGTAGATTGGTGTGCTTTATAATGGTAAAGAATCTGCCTGCAATGCAGGAGAACTGTGTTCATTAGATCCTTGGGTTAGGGAAGATCCCTGAAAAGGGAATAGCAACCAACCCCAGTATGCTTGCCTGGAAAATCCCATGGACAGAAGAGCCTGGTGGGCTATATTCCATGGAGTTGCAAAGAGTCAGACACAACTGAGTGACTAATACACACTTACACGTGATCCCATATTGCACACTTACATATTATTCCATGGGTCTCATATATTGCCTTCATATTTTTTTCTGTTTTCATTTATCTGTCTGCTATTCTGATTGGGTGGTTTCTGTGATGCTATATTCCAAATTACTCATTCATTCTTTTGCATTATTTAGTTTGCCATTTATTGCCTTTGCTCAGTTTTCATCCTGGCAAATGAGTCATCTAATTTTGATTGGCTTCTCTTTATAGATTCTATTTCCTTGTTACAATGATCTACATTTCTCTTGATACTCATATTTTCTTCAGCATTTTTAATTTGAACTCAAGATCTGGTAGAATGGAGAGGTCTCTTTCATTGCTTGTTCTTTCAGAGGATTTCTTCTGTTCTTTTAATTGTGAGTAGTTACTGCACTTTTCCGCTTTGCTCATATTCCTCTGACTCTGTGAAAGTGAAAGTCGTTCAGTCGTATCCGACTCTTTGCGACCCCATGGACTACACAGTCCATGGAATTCTCCAGGCCAGAATACTGGAGTGGATAGCCTTTCCCTTCCCTGGGGATCTTCCCAACCCAGGGGTCAAACCCAGGTTTCCTGCATTGCAGGTAGATTCTTTACCAGCTGAGCCATCAAGGAAGCCCAATAATACTGGAATGGGTAGCCTATCCATTCTTTAGGAGATCTTGCCAACCAGGGAATCAAATTGGGTTCTCCTGCATTGTAGGTGGGCTCTATGGATTTAGGAAAAGCTGTTATTTACTTTAGTCTTGAAGGATTGCTTTTATATGAAGGTGACTCTGTATAGATTGTATGAGTTCCATACTTTTGGTTCAAAGGTCGTTTTGGGGATGGATGCTTGCCAGGCTTTTTCCTTAGGGTGTCCTTGTCTCTGTCCCCTTGATGGGAATATATTGGCTGTTGTGCCTAGAGCCTTCCCTGAATGTTGAGTGAGGACTACTCTTTGCTCTGTGGTTGTCACAGCTCTTTCAGAGGCAGGGTCTGTTCCCCAGTTGTTGGAGTAGAAGACCCCAGATCCAGTTCTATGCTGCAGTGAGAGGTAAACAGGACTGGAGTGTTCCTTCTGGGAAATGAGCTGCTGCATGTTTTTCCCCAGGAACTTCCCACCAAGATGTGTGACTCTGATATGCCACCTGCCACGTGGACTTCATGCCCACAAAGCTCACTGTTTCTACGATGAGGGGCTGCCTCATCGTAGGTGTGCTTGTAACTGGCTTGATCTTCCCTTACAAAGCCACTGGGGTGAAAACCTGCTCAGTGTCCAGTGCCTCAGTGCCCACTCTGGGAGTGCCATTAACGAGCTCGTATTTCACATTTTGTATGTGTGTGTGACATGTCCAAGCCGTCTGAACATGACAACTTTTTTTTTGAGGGCTTTCTTAGACTATCTCTTTCTTGCTCACTATATTAATTTGTCCTATCACACTCAACTGTTAGACTCTACTAACTGTCAGTTGATTGTTCTACAAGAGTTAATTTTATGTATCAGCTTGACTAGGTCATGGGATAGCCAGATATTTTGGTCAAACAATATTATGATTTTATGGGTGTTTCTATAAAGATTTTTTAAAATAAGATTAACATTTAAATTGATACATTGAGTAAAGTAGGTGACCGTTCTTAATGTGAGTGGACCTCACCCAATCAGTTGAAGATTTGAATAGAATTAAAAGGCTGATTCTCCCTCAAGTTAAAGAGAATTTTTTCTGGCTGACTGTAGCCAAACTAGGATATCAGCTTTTTCCAAACTTTGAACTTGAACTAAAATATCAGCACTTCCTGAATCTCAAGCTTGCTGCACTTGAACTGGAACTACATCATCAGCTCTCCAATTTGACAGTTTAACCTTGCAGTTCTTGAGACTTGTCAGCCTGCATAATTGTGTGAGCTAATTTTTCATAATAAATCTCTTACATATATACAATCTATGGTTTTGTTTCTCTGAAGATCCCTGACAAACACATCCAGTATTACTTTCAACAATGCCCTGGGGCATAAAATGTTAAATAATTCAATCCAATTGAAATTGAGTCCCTTAGCAAAGGTAGTTTTTGTGGTCAATTTTTAATAATTTTATTGACTCCAAGAAGACTTTCCTTAGGGTTCCCCCCGCCCTAAGTTTTACTGATAGATTTCTTGGCCAACAGTTAATTTTGTTGCCTCATAGAGTGATCAGCAGAAGATCTAAATAGACTTTCTCCAAAGAAGATACAAATGGTTAAGAAGCACATGAAAAGATGCAACATCGTTCAGTATTAGAGAAATGTAAATCAAAACTATATTGATATATTACCTCATACTGGTCAGAATGGCCATCATGAAAAATTCTATAAATAATAAATGTTGGAGAGGGTGTGGAGAAAAGGGAACCCTTTTACACTGTTGATGGGAATGTAAATTGATGCAGTCACCATGGAGAATAGTATGGAGGTTCCTTAAAAAACTAAAAATATAACTACCATATGATCCAGGAATCCCACTCCTGGATACATACTCAGAGAAAGCCATAATTCAAGAAGATACATGTACCTAAATGTTCACTGAAGCGCTATTTACAATAGCCAGGATATGGAAGAAACCTAAATGTCTAGCAACAGAGGAATAGATAAAGAAGATGTGGTACTTATGTACAATGGAATATTACCTAGCCATCAAAAGAAATAAAATTGTGTCATTTGCAGAGATGTGGCTGGACCTAAAGACTGTCATACAGAGTTAAGTAAGTCAGAAAGAGAAAAACAAATATATATTAATGCATATATGCAGAATCTATAAGAATGGTATAGATGATATTATTTGCAAAGCAGAAATAGAGACACTGATGTAGAAAACAAATGTATGAATAACATGGGGGAAAAGAGGGTGGGATAAAGTGGGAGATTGGTATTGACACATATACACTACTATGTATAATATAGATAACTGATTACAACCTACCGTGTAGCACAGGGAACTCTAGTCGGTGCTCTGTGGTGACCTAAATGGGAAGGAAATACAAAAAAGAAGGGATATATGTATATATGGTTGATTGACTTTGCTATACAATAGAAATTGACATAGCAAAAACTATGTTCCAATTAATAAAATGAAAAATATAAATAAAATATACTTGTTGATTACTTTCTATATTCCATTGTTTCTCATGAGAACAAAAGCCATTCATATCATTATTTTCTTGTGTATAATACTCCAACTTACTTCGGCTGCTTTCATAACTTTTTCTTTACATTTGGTCTTCTGCAGTTTGGTGATGAAATATCCATTTATTTAGTCATATTTCTTATCCTGCTTGTGTTTTACTGAGCTTCATCGATCTGTAAGTTCATATTTTCCACTACATTCCGGGAATTTGTATCCATTACATCATCAAACACCTACTCTGAGCATTTTCTCTCTCTCTTTTCTCATAAAAACTCATATATATATATATATATATATATATACACATACATATGTTACACCACTTAAAATATCCCCATGTTTTATTAAAGTTCAGTTAATTTTTTCCTCAGGATTTAAAAAAATAAATTGGATAATTTCCATTTGTATGTATAAAAATAAGCTGATACCCTCTTCTACTCCAGGATAAGTTTAATTATAGATACTAGAATTTTCAGTTTTATACTTCCAATTTAGGTCATTTTTTAGTTTCCATTTCTATATTTCTTCATCTGTTCATTCAAAATGACCTTATGTTAAAAATCTGTGTACATATTTATAATAGCTATTCTAAGTGTGATCATTTAAATTCCTGCCTCATATCAAATTTTATTTTGACTATTGTTTTGCAAATGGGTCACTTCTTCACATACCTATTAATTTTATAGTATTCTGCATATTTTAGATTTTGTATGTTGAGAGTCAGAATTTGGGTTTCTTCCTTAAGAGACTACTGGGATTTATTCTGGCAATCAGTTGATATACTTGTGGATCAGTAGGAAAAGTTTTTTTAAAGATTCATTTTCATCTTTATTAGAGGAGGTCTAGTGAGTCTGCTTCTCTAGGGTTTTAGCAATCCAACTCCTAAAGTGCTTTCTAGGATGATCATTGAATGCTACCAGTATCATTGAGGTCTCTAAAATCAAGTGTGACAGAAATTCTATGCCTTTTAGTACAGCATGATTTAGGGAATAGCACTTCACTCCTTATTGCAAAATTCAGGCTTAAATTGAAGTAGGCAAAACCACTAGGCCATTCAGGTATGACCTAAGTAAAATGTCTTATGATTATATGTGGAGGTGAGAAATATATCCAAGGGATGAAATCTGATAGACAAAGTGTCTGAAGAACTATGGATAGAGGTTCATAGCACTGTACAGGAGAGAGTGATTAAAACCATCCCCAAGAAAAAGCAATGGAAGAAGGCAAATGGTTCTCTGAGGAGACTTTACAAATAGCTGAGAAAAGAAGATAAGCAAAAGGCAAGGGAAAAAGGGAAAGATATAACCATCTGAATGCAGAGTTCCAGAGAATACCAAGGAGAGATAAGAAAGCCTTCTTAAATGAACAATGCAAAGAAATAGAGGAAAACAATGTAATGAGAAAAATCCAGATGACCATGATGATGTGGTCACTCATCTAGAGCCAGAAATCCTAGAATGTGAAATCAAATGGGTCTTAGGAAGCATTATTACAAACAAAGCTAGTGGAGGTGATAGAATTCTAGATGATCTATTTCAAATCCTAAAAGATGATGCTGTTAAAGTGCTGTACTCAATATGTCAACAAATTGAGAAAACTCAGCAGCGGCCATAGGACTGGAAAAGGTCAGTTTTCATTCCAATCCTTAAAAAAGGAAATGCCAAAGAATGTTCAAATGTACTATTGTACAACTACACTCATTTAACATGCCAGGAAGGTTATGCTCAAAATCCTCCAGGCTAAGCTTTAGCAATGTATGAACCCATAACTTCTAGATCTGTCTCTTATACACATCTCTGAAGAACTATGGATAGAGGTTCATAGCACTGTACAGGAGAGAGTGATTAAAACCATCCCCAAGAAAAAGCAATGGAAGAAGGCAAATGGTTCTCTGAGGAGACTTTACAAATAGCTGAGAAAAGAAGATAAGCAAAAGGCAAGGGAAAAAGGGAAAGATATAACCATCTGAATGCAGAGTTCCAGAGAATACCAAGGAGAGATAAGAAAGCCTTCTTAAATGAACAATGCAAAGAAATAGAGGAAAACAATGTAATGAGAAAAATCCAGATGACCATGATGATGTGGTCACTCATCTAGAGCCAGAAATCCTAGAATGTGAAATCAAATGGGTCTTAGGAAGCATTATTACAAACAAAGCTAGTGGAGGTGATAGAATTCTAGATGATCTATTTCAAATCCTAAAAGATGATGCTGTTAAAGTGCTGTACTCAATATGTCAACAAATTGAGAAAACTCAGCAGCGGCCATAGGACTGGAAAAGGTCAGTTTTCATTCCAATCCTTAAAAAAGGAAATGCCAAAGAATGTTCAAATGTACTATTGTACAACTACACTCATTTAACATGCCAGGAAGGTTATGCTCAAAATCCTCCAGGCTAAGCTTTAGCAATGTATGAACCCATAACTTCTAGATGTACAATCTGGATTTAGAAAAGGAAGAGGAACCAGAGATCAAACTGTCAACATTCATTGGATCATAGAAAAAGCAAGGGAATTCAAGAAAAACATCTACTTCTGCATCATTGACTACCTGAAAGCCTTTGACTGTGTGGATTATAACAAACTGTGGACAACTCTTAAAGAGATGTGAATACTAGATCACCTTACCTGTCTCCTGAAAAACTTGTAATCAAGACAAGAATTTATAGTCAGAACTGGACATGGAACAATTGACTGGTTCAAATCTGAGAAAGGAGTTCACCAAGTTTGTATATTGTCACTCTGCTTATTTAACTTATATGCAGAGTACATCAGGCGGAATGCCGGGTTGGATGAAGCACAAGCTGGAATCAAGATTGCCTGGAGAAATATCAATAACCTCAGATATGCAAATGAAATCACTCTAATGGCAGAAAGTGAAGAGGAACTAAAGAGCCTCTTGATGAGGGTGAAAGAGAAGAGTGAAAAAAGCTGGCTTAAAACTCAACACTCATAAAAGTAAGATCATGGTATCTGGTCCCATCACTTCATGGCAAATGGGGTAAAGATGGGAAACAGTGACAGACTTTATTTTCTTGGGCTCCAAAATCACTGAAGCCATGAAATCAAAAGATGCTTGTTCCTTAGAAGGAAAGCTAGATAAACCTAGACAGAATATTGACAAGCAGAGACATCACTTTGTTGACAAAAGTCCATACAGTCAAAGCTATGGTTTTCCAGTAGCCATGTATAGATGTGAGAGTTGAACCATAAAGAAGGCTGAGTGCCAAAGAATTGATGCTTTCAAATGATGGTCCTGGAGAAGACTCTTGAGAGTCCCTTGGATAGCTAGGAGATCAAACCAGGAAACCTTAAAGAAAATCAGTCCTGAATATTCATTGGAAGGACTGTTAAAGCTGAAGCTCCAATACTTTGGCCACCTGACATGAAGAGTCAGCTCACTGGAAAAGACCCTGATGCTGGGAAAGATTGAGGGCAAGAGAAGCAGGTAACAGGATAAGATGGTTTGATAGCATCATTGACACAATGGACATGATTTTGAGCCAACTCCAAGAGATAGTGAAGGATAGGGAAGCCTGGCGTGCTACAGGCAATGGAGTTGCAAAGAGTCAGACAATACTTAGTCACTGAACAACAACAAATTTACATTTTCTGTAAATTTAAATAATTAAGGACACCTTTTTAAAAAATTATTTGAAGCAATGAGACCAAATGCAACAAAGCTGAAAAAAATTATAAATTTTATTAAATCTTAAATAAGTTGATAAATGTTCCATATTTTTTTAAGTTGACACCTTATTTGGGGATTATAGGTTAATTAGACTTGATTAACATATGTTTAATATAAAGAAATAACTTTTTGGAAATGAAATCCACTCTTATGCTTTCTTCATTTTCACTGTTAAGACTAATCTTAAGAAGAAAAAATAAATTAGTGGAATAGATTGATTGAATAGCNTTATAGGTTAATTAGACTTGATTAACATATGTTTAATATAAAGAAATAACTTTTTGGAAATGAAATCCACTCTTATGCTTTCTTCATTTTCACTGTTAAGACTAATCTTAAGAAGAAAAAATAAATTAGTGGAATAGATTGATTGAATAGCTTCATATATATTCCTCTCTCTTTGGAATCCCAACATCACATTTATAGCATTAGAAAGTGCTTTCGTCTTCTCAGTCCAAAGGGAGTTTTTCATTCACAAATTACAAATGAAATAGCTTAATGTCTGCTGAAGGACAGCTATCTCAAAAATGTAAAATGTTCAGTAGAGTGGCAAGGAAGTTTTATATGATGGTGCTTTGAAATTATAGCAAAATACTAAATTTTGAGTAATATATGTTTTGTTCTTTAAATAGGATGCCTTCACAATGGAGTTGGATGTTTATCA
>SJYV01036234.1:8502-39206 GCA_006410875.1 Neotragus pygmaeus | reverse complement strand
TTTGGGGGCATCTCGTCCTAATCCTTAGGATGTTTACTAATTATCATCAAATTTTAGAACTTTTGTTTAAAGTTGTAGAGGCTCCAGATGACACAGTCTTCAATCGGGAATGGTTTAAGCTTTCTTCTTTTGGACAGCATAATGAGAGATGATTACCTTTATCCACTGAGAGACCAAGATGGCACAAGTCTAGGTTGTGGTTTTGGTAAGGATAAGATTGTACTTCTGAGTCATTTCTGTTCCTAGGGCATAACCCTCCAGAGATTTCACCTAACAGCCTGTTGTTTTATCAGGGCCTCATGTCTTGGCAGGTCCTAACCTCTTACCTTTAGCTATTTATCACAGCAAGACCGCTGAAAACTCCATTGTTATTAGAAGATTTTAACTTCACACCTTTACCTCCTGATATGTACAGCTGTGCAATTCAGCAAATATTTTAAGGAGGAAACTGGTCATATATTTGGTTCTTCATGTCTCTAATTTTGTGACTCCAGCCTTGTGAAAGCATCAAAAACTATTCTACAATCTCTCCTTGCCCTCCTGCCTCTGCTTACAGCCATTTGTCCAGGATAAACTCAGACTATTAGCCTCTGGCCTATATTCAGAATTGACAAATTGGAGAAAGCAACAACATAAAATCTGCTCACCTCTGCAAGATTCTACTGTCTAAAATGTTTGCCCTTCTTCACCTTGTAGCTTCTACAGAGCTCTAACTTATTTAAGCTGATGATTTATGTTGTTTGTTCTTTTTAATCCTGCTTTGCTAGGTGTCTTTGGTAGTACTACTGATCTATTAAAACATCTCACCTGGGAAGGAGGAGTCTGTATCTTACTTTTTTGAGGTATTAGTAGCATCTAACATTCTATAATCTTGAGAACAATCTTATGACTTAAGTACTACTACTATTCCTCTTTTTCATATGGAAAAATGATACAAAGAGAGGTTAAGTAAGTTTCCGACGTCACAGCTGGTAACATAGCCAAAATTTGAACTCAGGTAGCAAAATCCAAGGGGCTTCCCAGGTGGTGCTAGTGGTAAAGAACCCGCCAGCCGGTGCAGGAGACATGAGACGTGGGTTTGATCCCTGGGTTGGGAAGATCCACTGGAGGAGGATATGGGAAACCATTCCAGTATTCTTGCCTGGAGAATCCCAGGGACAGAGGGAGCCTGGCAAGCTACAGTCCATAGGTTCACAAAGAGTCAGACACGACTAAAACAACTTAACATACACACACAACAAACTCTGAAGTCCATAGTCTTAACCTCAGTTGTATTAAGAATATACATTTGAGATCTCATCAGCAAATGATGACATTGTATGCAAATGATGACATTGCATGCAAATATATGAATTTACTGTAATTCATGTGCCAATTTTTTTGTGAATAGATATTTATATTCCCCTTGGTTTGCATTTGGTTTTTAACTGTCTTCATCTTTCTCACTGTTCTTGTTCAGTCACTCAGTCATATCTGACTCTTTGCAACTCCATGGACTGCAGCTCGCCAGGCTTCTCTGCTCTTCACTATCTCCCAGAGTTTGTTCAAACTCACATCCATTGAATTGGTGATGCCATCCAACCATCTCATCTTCTGTCACCCGCTTCTTGTTCTGCCTTCAATCTTTCCCAACATCAGGATCTTTTCCAGTGAATCATCTTTATCTTTCTTAAGTTTTCCATTACAATGAGACACAATGTACTTAGAAACTTAGAGTACTAAAGAGAAGAACTATTGATGTTGTCTTGAACATTTTAGTTATGATCATTTCTTATTCTTATAATTTCCCCATAGTTTGCAAAAAAGGTATGATTTAGCAATAGTAAAATCACTATTTTGTTGTAAAAAAGATACGTATATTTTTATTTCCATATAATGTATATCAGTAGTGTAAATTCCTGGCAGTTGATCTTTTTGGTCAGTCAATGTATACATTTAGGTGGGAGGGGGATTCGGGATTGGGAGCTTGTGTACACCTGTGGTGGATTCATGTCAATGTATGGCAAACCCAATAGAGTATTGTAAAGTTAAATTAAAAAATAAATAAATAAATAAATTTATTAAAAAAAAATAAAATAAAAATTTGGTATACATTGCTAAATTTTACTCTAAAACTATCGCACCACTTTATTCTTTCTCTTAATTGTATGAGAATTTGTATTTCCCACAATCTCACCAATATTCACTATAATTAAAAGTTTTTAATATGCATAGAATTTAACTTTAAACAGGAATAAAAATTTAGTGATTGTTTGCTTTCTTATCATTCCACCATTAAGATATTTGCTGAACCTTAGTAATTTGACTTTTCTAGTCTTATTTTGAATTAGCTTGAGAAAAATCATTAGGTTACATTTCATGTTTACATATGGATTTCAAATATTCTTCTAAAATTCTTTTTTATTTCTAAGTCCCTTATGCTGGGAAAGATTGAGGGCAGAAGGAGAAAAGGGTTTCAGAAGGTGAGATGGCTGGTGGCATCACTGAGGCAATGGACATGAACTTGGGAAAACTTCAGGAGATGGTGAGGGATAGGGAGGCCTGGTGCGCTGCACTCCATGGGGTGGCAAAGAGTTGGACACAACTGAGCAACTGGACAGTTAACAACAGTAAATTCTTTATTATGTTATTGGGTTTCCTGATACATCATTTTACCATGATGTGTTTTAGTACTAGAAAGATATAATCAATCAATATTTAATATTTCTGAGAATTTCTCAAACATTTATTGCTGCTGCTGCTGCTGCTAAGTCGCTTCAGTCATGTCCAGCTCTGTGCGACCCCACAGATGGCAGCCCATTGGGCTCCGCCATCCCTGGGATTCTCCAGGCAAGAACACTGGAGTGGGTTGCCATTTCTTTCTCCAATGCATGAAAGTGAAAAGTGAAAGTGAAGTCGCTCAGTCGTGTCTGACTCTTCATGACCCCATGGACTGCAGCCTACCAGGCTCCTCCGTCCATGGGAGTTTCCAGGCAAGAGTACTGGAGTGGGATGCCATTGCCTTCTCTGAAACATTTATTAATTTTTATCATATTCCATTGGGGTATAAATATGTATTACATAAGAAATTGTTTTCTGTGGACAAATTTACTTGAGAAATACTGGGTTAAGCAATATTAAACTACTCTTTTCCTCTCAGAGCTCTTCAAGTGATCATGTGCATTGTAAATCTCCAAGAGGTAGGTGTGATTTGTAGCATTTCTAAAACATATTTCACCAGAAAGAACTTTGTTTTTCTTTTTCAGAGAAACTCATTGAATTAGTATTCTAGCAATTTTCCTGTATGTTGAAGAATTATGTACACATTGCAAATGCTAAAAGGGGCCAAAGAGGCCTAAATGGAGATAATGGTCATCTGTATTTAGAGGAAATGTCTTCAGATAAGAAGTTTTAGATAGGCTAATGATTATTGGCCATGTATTTAGAAGAGCTGGTATCAGCCAATCGTGTGACTAAAAATCATTTGAAACTATTGTACTTACCACATTTCAAAAAGCCTTTCTACAATTTTTTATGTGAATAACAAATCATCTCTTTTGAATGGTGTCTCTATGTGATGTTTCTCAAATCTTCATGCAGTGTATAATTGAGGTTTCAACTGATCTCAATCCAGAAAATGGAAATCAGCACTGAATTGCTATTTGTTATCATTTAGCTAAGAATATTTTCAGTGTAATTGATAAGAAGACAGTGGTTTTACTCTTGGAGATCACATCTTGTTTGCAAACAGTGGAAAAATTATAATAATAAGAAATGGTTATAATTTATAATGTAAATTTTCAAGAGATCATCAGTAGTTCTACTCTAAGTTTCTAAGCACACTAAGAATGAGTCTCATTGTAATGGAAATATTAAGATTAAGCCAGTTTAAAACCAAATGGTTATCTTCTAAACATATTTGATAATATTTTACAAAATATTAACAAACATGCATTCACTTATCTTCAATAGTAATGATATTATAACATTTTAATTTCAATGACAGAATTTGGATGATCTTTTAATGGTGTGAAATCTAAAAATTTGAAATAGCTTACTATTTTTTTTGCTTCCTCCTGAATAAACTGCCTTAATTCTCCCGCTGATCCATTGATGCTAAATATATTTGGTTTTGCCAAAATAAGAATGTTTATGTCTTTCCCCACCCCAAATCATTTGTTGAAATCTTAATCTGCAAGGTGATGGTATTAAGACATGATTAGGTCCTGAGGGTGTGGCTCTAATGAGTGGGATTAGTGCCCTTATGAAAAGAGGCTCCAGAGAGATTCCCAGCCCCTTCACGTGAGGACACAGTCAAAATATTCCACTATCTCTAAACTAACACATTAGTCCCATCAGACATTGAATCTGCTAGTTCTTTGATCTTGAACTTCTAATCTGTAGAATTGTGAGAAATGCAAGTTTATTGTTTGTAGGCCATCCAGTTTATCTTTGCCAGAGCAGCTCAAGTAGACTAAGATGGAAAACTGGTACCAAGAGTGGTGTACTGCCATGACAAATACCTAAAAATGTAAAAGTAGCTTTGGAAATGGGTATCGGTTAGAGGCTGAAAGAGTTTCAAAGTTTATGCTAAAGAAAAGTCTACATTCCATGAGGAGACTGTTGAGGACGATTCTGGTGAGGGCTCAAGGAAGAGAGTTGTACAGAAAGCCTCACTCTTCTTAGAGAATACATAAGAGGTCACAAAGAGAATGTTGGTAGAAATATGGAAAATGGAGGCTATTCTGATGGGTCTCAGAAGAAAATGAAGAACGTATTGGAAATTGGTTTACCACAGGTGGCAAACCTGGTAGCTTCATCCAGGTACGGTCCCTCCCAGCAAGCAGAGTGCACAAGCCATGGGGGCATGGCTACCTCCATGTTTCAAAAATGCCCAGAGATCTTCAGGGCAAAGGCAGAGAATGGCAAAGGAGGTGGAGCCACCTGAAAAAGCCCCAAGCAGGGCTATGCCCAGCTGAGCAGTGGGGACGGGGCTACTCTCCTGCTTGAGCTGAATCCTGCAAACTCATCATGGAGAAAGCAGACTCCAATGTGTCCATAAAGTGAACCATCTAGCCTTGGCATATACTGTTATTTGCCCCATTAAGTTTTCGACTTATACTGGACCTGTTAATCCTTTTTTCTTTCCAATTCTTCCATTTTGAAATTGGAATATCTACCCTATGCCTGTACCACCATTGTATTTTGTAAGCCCATAACATCTTTGTTTTCACAGGTTCACAGCAAGGAAAACAATTTGTTTCAGGATGAATCATATTTTGACTCTTGTCCATATCTATTTTAGAGAAAACTTAGATGAGACTTTGAACTTGGACTTTGGAGTTGATGTCATGTGAGGATATGAATTTGGAGAGACCCATAGGCAGAATGCTATGGACTGAATATATTTCCCAAAATTCATGTTGAAATTTAATTCCCCAAGTGATGGTATTCTGAGGAGGGGCCTTCGAGTGATGCTTAGAGGTCATGACCTGGGTTCGATCCCTGGGTTGGGAAGACCCCTGGAGAAGGGAAAGGTTGCCCACTCCAGTATTCTGGCCTGGAGAATTCCATGGATTGTATAGGCCATGGGGTCTCAAAGAGTTGGACATGACTGAGTGACTTTCAGTTTCTTTCCCTTTCACTTTAGAGGTCATGAAAGTGGACCTCTCATGAATTATAAGAGATTAATGTCCCTACAAAAGTGGCCTAATAAATCTCCCTTGTCCCTTCTGCTATGTGAGCTTATAGTGAAAGTACAGGCATATGTGTCTATGAGAAAACTGACTCTCATCAGGCATTGAATCTGCTAGTGCCATGATCTTGAACTTCTCAGCCTCCAAAACTGTGAGAAACAAGAATTTATTGTTTATAATCCATGCGGTTTGTACTAGTTTTGTTATAGGGGCCAAAATGGACTAAGACAATTACTTTAGAAATATTTGTGAGATCTCTAATTGTACACATAGCTCAGAATTGCATGTCTATGGCAAGAACATTAGACACTAGTGGGAAAGAGCTATTACTAACTATGACTCATTTGTTAGGATTTTGTTTACAATTCCATCCAAATGGTTTCTCTCTTCTTAGCTTAAGTATTTATACCTTGTAAATACATTCATTCTAAGAATAAAAACATTATTAAGGGAAAGTCCAAGCAAGGAAAGTAAGCCTCTATACTTAATACAAACTAGTGAAATGCATATATACATTACCAACCAGCGGATAGTACTGGCTGTAATAAGATAAGGGAACTTCAGTTTAAACAAATCTTTATTATGGTTTAAAATACACTTAAACACACCACTAATTAATTTTCCCATAGTTGAAAAGTTCACTGTATGTTTACATTCATTCACATTTAGGGCTAAATTCTGCCTATTTCAGAATAACAATATTCCTGAAGATTTTTGAACGCTTGCTTGCTCAGTGTTATGTATTCATACAGAAGGAAATACAAAGATAGGGAAGAGAGAAAATAAATATTTCTTCCCTAAAATCAGACATTATAACCTTTTTCTTAAAGCAAACACTTGTCATTTTTTACTCTTTTTTTTCCTAATCTGTCAGAATGTTTTAAACTGTCTTCATATAGGCAGTAAAAAATATGCAGAAACCGCAATTAGAGAACTCCCAGAAGGGGGAGCTCTCGTGCCCTGAGAAGACCGCAGAGCCCAAGAGGAAGAAGAGACTTTTTCCTGGCCCATATGCAGTGAAGATCCACGGACTCTATTTACTCTTACCTTCCCAAACTTCCCTTCCTTTTCTACAGAAGGCTTCTCCTCCCTTTTCCATGTGGGAAAGTTGCACATGGTTTGCCACTGTTTCAGACCCGAATTGCAATTCTATGCTGATCCCAAATATGCCCATCATTGCTGGAGAAGTAACTGGCAATCTATTTGTTTCTGGTCAACTAAGCACACCTCAACTCTGATTCTAACCCCTTGTCGGCTTGAATATCTATTTGCCATCAGACCCCATAGTTCATTTAGCAGTATTTTTAGTTAGATATTTGCTTGGCCTATGTACGTATATGTCTGTAAGTAACAGAGGTGGACTTGAAAGCTTCCCTTCAATTGTGTGTGTCTGTGTATGTATGATAATCTGCACACAAATTTCAGAGTAACTCGTGATTTCATGGATAAACAAAACCTTTGGAATACGGTTCCTCATGGAGTTACTTGCTTTTCTCGCACCCACATGCTATTATTTATAAAATATAGTCAATATTAACTTCTTTAAAAAATGTCCAAGGAATTAATATATATACAGAGTACTTTAGGATACTATTTTAAAGTTTATAAGATATTTGCTTACATGTCCATGAAGACAAACTGAGAATTGCTTTTCTCTTTCAAGTAAATCTTGCACCTAAATATATATACAATATAATTTGCCTTACTCTTTAAATACCTGTAACATCAGAAAATCTTTCACTGCTAGGAGACCAAGAAACAAAGGGAACAAAAACCACTTTTTTAAGCATCCTTGTCAAGAGGAACTGTTCTGTCATTGTCTCTTGATCATCATTTTCATCCAATTTTGGCTCAAACAAGGACAGAATTGTTCACTAATTACCAATGTCAAGACATAACAATTTGACCTAAAACTTAAGGTTAAACTGAACAAAGCCAAAGTGTCATTTAAAACAGCAATAAATTGTAGTGGCAAGGAAAACAATTTGTTATACACTAAGATGAACATAAAGCATATTTTTTCTTCTGCAAATTGTAGCATTGATATAAGTAGCAATTTATAATGTTCACTTGTCATCACAGTAGTGCTTAATAAATCTAAGAATGAGGCTATATTTGAATTCAGGGTGCATAAGAATTCTTCAATAAACTGGCCTTCTTTTAAATGAAAGAAGTGCATTTGTATTGAAAAGCAATTATTAGAATTTAATTTTATCAGCAAGGAGGATTAATCACCTACTTAAAATGATAATTTTGGATAATGAAGTTGCTAAGAAAAAATTTTTCTTTTTTTGCACTTCCTGATTTTATTATGATGTTAGTCAGGTGCTATTTTTCTAACTTTGCCAGGATGATTAATCATTATTCATAACTTTAGTGTTGTCATTATTATTTATTTATTGACTGTTGAGAGAAAACCCAATTCTATAAACTCTGGAGTTCAAACTCATATAGGTATATTTACCATTTTATTCCACATAATGCAGTTAAAATGAATAATATAAAGTGAAAAGTGAAATTTTAATATTAACTACATTCAGAATGCATCATTCATAGTTGAAAATAGGTTTATCATTGAAAATACATATTTTTCATTACTAGAGGTTAATCCAATCTATTACACCTCTATTGTGACCTAATTAAAATATGAAAGAGATATTTACCACAAGTAGCTATAGGGGACTTGAAAACTAAATTGTTAATAATACCCATTGGTCTTAACATCTTATTTTATCATGTCTATTATTGTGAGAAAAATGTAATAATTAGATTTCTAAATATAACCTTATTTTTGAATTTAACTTTTGTTGATAAATTTAAAATATGTACCATGTGGATGCATGTTATAATATTGTTATATAAAATCAAGTCTTTGTAGAAGTTCCTTTTTATTCAATTAATGCATACTTTATGCCTGTTAGATGATTCATTTCTTCTTCAAATTTTGATAATGGTCTTTAAAATTATCTTGGTAGCTGATGCAACAAAGGTAAATAAAATTTTAAATTTAAGAGAAAGACATCTTTAAAACAATCTCACACAGCTTTATANTGAAAAGGTGGAACAACCCTTGTTTAAAATCTGAGAAGCATCCTATGGTTGAATGTTCATTCTCATGCTTGAATTCTCATTCAACATGCATGCAGCTATATATCAGATAGAGTCTCTGCCTTCCTGCTTCCCAAAGATTCACAACCTTGCAAAGAAGCCCTCCTGTAGACATACTTGCACTGTGGCTTTATAAGTGCTATTATGTCGTGCTGGCCAAAAATTTTGTTTAGGTTTTTCCATAAGATGTTACAGAATAGAAGTATTTAAAAGGTATGGTGGTGGCACAAAGCATGGAATAATCACTTCTCTTTGAGGGGTGTGGTAAGAAAGAATAATCGATTCTTCTGAGGCTTTGGGGATCATATATATTAGAGAAGACTTTGATGAGGAGTTATTGAGATGATTCTTGAAGAATGAGTGAGAATGTCTTAAATGATAGGTAAGGGATACAGAAGCATCAAAGTGAGAAAAAGCACTATATGACTTTCAGATAAAGTGAAATAATAGAGAGACATGGAAATGCGGAAGATTATGAGATGTACTACAGAGGGCTTGTACACCATCAAATGAGCTTCATACTATAGTAATGCAGAGATAAAGATTAATATAACTTCCAGCCATATTCCTGAAAAATGTTAAAATTTTAAGATGGCAACATTGTGTATAGACTTCTGAGTTTTTTAGTGGATAGCAAGTAGCAAACCCTTATACGTATTTTAATGCATATTAAAATTCAATATTTCTCTTCAATGATTTATCTGAAAACTTAAAAAAGCAACTTAAAAAACATTGCTTTGGCTAGCATGGAAAGAGGGACATTAGAATTCTAAGGTGTTGAGATTTTCTAAACAAATATTTAAACAATGATATCTGACCACCCTAGCTAAAATGGATAATCCAGTTTAACAATTCTCACAGAGTCTTCCATCCCTGGTGATTATTGTACTTTACCCTCAATTGTATCAACATCTTGCAGTCACAAAGTGGGTTAAATAAAGAATAGGAGACAAGATTGAAATATTCTGTCAACTTCAAAAGCTTACATAGTCGAAAATGAGGATGGAGAATGAGGAAACTGGTGATTCCTCTTCAGATTTTGTACAATTCTTTTTCTTTCCAGCTTTATTGAGGTATAATTGACAAAAATTATATCTATTTAAGATGCATAACTTTATGTTTGAGATACATTGTGAAATAATCATCACAATCAAGATGCATAGTCATCACCATACATAGTTACTTTGTGTGTATGAACACTTAAGATCTACCCTCTTAACAAATTTCTTACTAGAATAGAGTATTGTTAATTATAGTCACATTGCTATACATTAGATCCCTAGAACTTATTTCATCTGGCACAACTGAAACCCTAGTTTTTACAAGATGCAAGTCTAGAGTGCTATCCATCTATGTTCTAACATTCTACGTTACTATGACGTTTCCGGACACTCTTTTATTTATTCTTTTAAAAATTATTTATTTATTTACTTTTGGCTGTGCTGGGTCTTCGTTGCTGCACATGGGCTTTCTTTAGTTGTGGCAAGCAGGGGCTGCTCTCTAGTTGTCCTGCGTGGACTTCTCATTTCGGTGTCTTCTTTTGTTGCTGAGTGTGGTCTCTAGGACATGCAGGCTCAGTTATTGTGGTGCACTGGCTTAGCTCCTCTGCAGCATGTGGGATCTTCCTGGATCAGGAGTCAAACCCGTCTCTCTGGCATTGGCAGGTGGATTCTTTACCACCAAGCCACCAGGGAAGGCCCTTTACTTGCTCTCTTGAATTCATTCCCCAAATTAATAGCCTATATATTGAAGCAATGTTACACATTACAGGATTTAGAAAAAGAGCCTTACTGGAAGGCTATTATTTTCATCTATGATGGAAATCAAGGTTGATTTCTGGCAGTGAATTTCTGGGCCTACCTTACTTTTCAGTAAGAGGTACAATACAGTCATCCTTTCCAGATAAACAGTCATTAGTAGATATTTGTTAGCTCCCTGTCATATGCTCAACTCTGTATACTAGGATTAGTAAAAAGCTCCAAGCAAGAAGAAAAGACAACACATGCCTTAATAAACAGGAAGAAGTTATGCACTAGCTGTGAAGACGGTATGTATATTCATCAAAAAGCTGGACAACAGCACACGATGTGTATGTAAGCTAAAGTAATACAGATGATATTGTGGAAATTTGTAAAATTTATATAGCTTAATTTCATCTATGAACCATCACTTTTCCTCTGTTGTTCATCTTTTCATGAAGATAGTGATAATAACCTACTACCTTCCTTAAGGGGACAATTAGAAAGATAAATGAACTAACCTTTGTAAAAGGGTTTGAACTCAGAGAGAAGAAGATATTAGGAAAATAGAATGAAAAGGAATTTATAAATCAGGGCTGATTTGGTTATAACAGAAAGAATAATAAATCATTCCTTTGTTTACTTTCATCATCTTCTGTATTTAACAATCAAGCCTTTTAAAATATCTGGTATTTAAACTGGCAAAAATAACAGTAAATTGCCCAAATCATACTAATGTTTTTTAAACACAGTGCCTGTTTTTAGCCATGCCTTCATTGTAAAAAGATCCTTTAATAATAGTCTGAAATAATAGAGGAAAACACTGAATGTATCTATTTGTCAGTAATTGCAAGGCATTATTTTGTAGGGGGAAAGGAGAGGAAGAAATGTCCTTGGTTTTAATTTTTTTTTAATTTCTAAAATACTTTTTCCATCAGGATTCACTATAAGAGTATTTACCTATTTTAAATTAATTATACAGTGTTTTGTTTTCCCCAGAGTGATCTTCAAGGACCCGAGCCTAATATCACCAACAGTTCTTTTGATTACCAAAGGAGAATGATTCTTTTGAATAGGTATGGTGTGGTGTTCTGAATTTTATTTTTTATTTTTTGGCAGTTTATGTTGTGTTCCACAGATATATCAACTTCAAGACTCTAAATGGTGTCTTTGAGCTATATATTTTTAAACCACAGCTTTAATTCACATATGTGGGACTGACCATTTCTTCTTTAATCCTTGGTTCCCTCCCTCCCTTCCTTTCTGTTTTCCTTTTCCTTTTGCAACTCAGCTGAAGAATGTTGATTTATTCAGACACCTTTGTTCACAGGACATAATCAGTCACCAACCTGTGTAAAGCACCTTTTCAGTCTGCTTGTACATTGCATTGGTTCATTCATTTACTTATTAACTTCATTCATTCACTCATTCATTCATACATTCTTTTTTAACTTCACTTTCTACTTCCTTTCCTCTTTATATATATATAGATAAGCATTATAATATATTTAATGTATTTTTTGTTTAAATGTATACTTTGAAAACACATGTTTCAATCCACTCTCCTTGGTTGCAGGTAGCTGTCTCCTCCCTAAACTTATGTTTATTTTGTATATGTTTATAATTATATAAATGGCATTAATTTTAAATAATTGTTGAAACTGACAACACTTTTCATGTGTCAGCACCTTTATATGTACAAAGTCATTTAATCATCACAGCAATATTATGGTGTAAGTACTGTTATTATCCACATAAATAGAAGAAGAAACTAAGACACAGAAATTTTAAGTAACTTGACCAAGATCATACACACAACAAGAAAGAAGAGCTGGGAAAAAAAACCATATGTCTAGATGTCATATCCATACTCAACAAAACCTGTCAAATTGCATCTTGTCATGTAGTATTATAATGTGTTTAAACTGTTTTTTTTAAAGTTTATCTCCGTTGCTATGTGCATGTGCCAAGTCGCTTCAGTTATGTCCGACTCTTTGCAACCCTGTGGAAGTAGCCCTCCAGGCTCCTCTGTCCATGAGATTCTCCAGGCAAGAATACTGGAGTGGGTTGCCATGCCCTCCTCCAGGGGATCTTCCCAACCCAGAAATTGAACCCACATCTTTTATGTCTCCTGCATTGGCAGACAAGTTCTTTACCACTCATGCCACCTGGGAAGTCCTTTTATAGGTTTAGGCAACTGTTTGTCTTAATTCTCATCAAGGGTTCCAAGTTGATCTTCAGTGCACTAGCATGTATGGACCAGGACAGAGGTGGAGGTCAGGACGGGTGCAGCCAAAGGGGCCCTGAGAAATATTCTCTAGGAATGTGTCAGTGTTATTTCTTAATTTATACTTAATAACAAACTCATTTTGAAACTATTCCAAAATAGGAAATTCCTGGTGATTTAAGCACAACTGAAAAAACCTGTATTAGTTTGGTAGGGCTGCCATAACAAAGTACCACAGACTAGGTAGATTAATAACAGAAATTTATTTTCTCACAACTGTAGAGGCTAGAAATCCAAGCTCGAAGTGCCAGCAGGTTGGTATCTTCTAAGGGCCTTAAGAGAAGAATGTTTTCCAATCCACTCTCCTTGGTTGCAGATAGCTGTCTCCTCCCTATGTCTTCACAGGTCTTCGCTCTGTACGTCTGTGCCCAAATTTCAACTTCTTATAAGGACTCCCGTCAAATTGGATTATGGCCCAGCCTAATGACCTCATTTTAACTTAATCACCTCTTTAAAGTTTCTCTCTTCAAATATGAGCACATTGTTAAGGTACTACTGGTTAGGACTGCCAACATATGAATTTAAAGGGGGCACAGTCCGGCTCACAACAACATATAAGGGACATAGCTAGACCATGGCTTTACTATGTATTAAAGGTAATGTTGCTCTTATGAAAATATTATAAGATGACTCTTTCAACAAACATATACTGGAAATCTGTTATGTGCCAAGAACTAGGCTAAGAAACCAGAAAATGAGAATTTGATGAATAAGTAATTTCCAGATGGTGAGGTTGTCATTATTGCCACTATTGCTGAGGAAAATCTCAGAATCACATTGGGATAGCATTTTCAAAGCAGAATGGATTCAAAGCAGGGAGTGTTTTTTCTCCATGATGCTATATTTCTTTGAAATCATGTTTTCTCTCCCCTTCTGGATCTTTTTAAACTTAAATTCTTCACACAATCTGTTCACCACAATAATCCTGACCCTCAGTCAAATGTCACTCCTTTATAAACCACTTACTCCTGCACTCTTTCTTTTACCAGTTGACCTGGTAGTGGTTGATTAATTCATAAGCACACAGATTATACTTAAGCTCTGTGCCAACCGAAGCACATTGTATCCAGACTTGTGAGGTAAAGATGAAAACACGCACCTTAGATCCAAAAGAGCAAAGAGCAAGAGTGAAAGGTTGAACTTGTTTAATATTTCAAGGCAATGAATTTTCAGCATTTAGATTCTAATCTGCTTCATGATTCAGTATATCTGAGGTTAACCAGAGTCATAATCAAGAAAGAAGAGGGCATTTATGTGAGCTGGAAGAAAGTTTAGAAATAATCTAAACAAAGCATTTACTAGTGCGTACCAGCTTAGTCGTATCTGACTCTGCAACCCTATAGACTGTACGTAGCCTGCCAGGCTCATCTGTTCATGGAATACTGGAGTGGGTTGCCATTTCCTCCTCCAGGAAATCTTCCGACCCAGGGATTGAACCTACGTCTCCTGCACTTCAGGCAGATTCTTTACCACTGAGCCATCCGGGTTTTTACAAATCAAGCATAGTACCTCATAACTGTGTATCCCATAAATAATAGCCAATCTGCTATTGGCCTAGCTGATTGACTGAGTGGCAAGGTGGTTCCAAAGTTACACTAACAAATGCCTGAGTTTAGAGAAAAATTCCTCCATTTTCCATGCAATGGAGTCCCCACGTGTTTTGCCTAAAATAACTGGAATGTTTGTTGAAAAGTCCACAGAGTCCAGCTTTTCTAATTGAAAAAATATATATACTCATGTATAAAAATACCGATGCCAAGTTAAATGCTTGAGATTAGACCTATACAACAGGCTATTCTCAGCAGAGTAGTGTATTATTTTCTGGCTTTGATATTTCCTGTCAATTTACAAAGAATCCATTGTGAATGTCCTGCTTCTAACTTCTTTCAGAAAGGATTTGCCTGAGCTCTTTTTGCTGACTCTTAGTGTAACTATATTCCATTTAAAGAAAGGGGAAGGGAATAAAAGTTTTCTAGTAAGCAATATTTATAATATGACACGGTTTCCAATATAAGCAGTTACATTATCTATTTTTTAACTCCTTAAATGAAGCTATTAACATGTTGTACGTCTGAGAACTGGCTTGTTTCTAAACCTAACCATTAGCATACTGCCTTTCACGCCACAAACATGTTAATTATGTAATAAATATTATTTTTAGGTTTCCTTTGATTTCAAATACTTGTATTAAAATATTTGAGCTATATGGAAGGATATTTTCAGACTCTAATAAGAAAAATTATATTGGACCAGAGCAAGGGAGTGCTTCAATTAAAGGAGCATTTGCATTCAAATTAATTTTCTAGTCAGACTTGTTACACATTTTATTGCAATCCTTATCAGCCATTCCTTATGGGTATGAGATAAGATAACAATGATTTGTATTAGAAATATTAAACACAGTATAAAAAATTATTTTAAATAACTGCATTTAGTAAAAATATTAAACTGCATTTAAAAATATGTGAGTAGTGAAGAAGCTTGTAAACATTATCTTTCTAACCTGAAAGACTTATTTTAACATCTAACATACTCACATTCTAGAGTTGGTAATACCCACTAGGATGGATTAACTCATGATTATTTAAATTGATTTTGCTGTTTATCAACTCTTACTCAGCAAATGGCAAGCTTGCTGACACAGCAGTGTACCGTAGATCCTTCCTCCCAGATTCTATCAGTCCTTTAATTCAGTGCAGGTCTATCACTGCTGTTTCATATGAAGATCTTTAATGTACCACTGCAAAACCTAGAAATTACATTAGGGACTTTCTATTGTTTGGGGGCTTTGAAAGGAGCAACCAGATAAGAATAAAATGCAAATAGCTTCACTTAGTCTTTGAAGAAATTTTTATGTGATTTTTACTGGTGCATACAATGTATTTAGAAAAGACAAAGGAATCAGAGATCAAATTGCCAGTATCCTTCAATCATAGAAAAAGCAAGAAAATTAAAAAAAAAATAACCATCGACTTCTGCTTTTACTTGACTATGTTAAAGCCTTTGACTGTGTGGATCACAACACAGGGAATTTCTTAAAGAGATGGGAATATCAGCCCATCTAACCTGCCTTCTGAGAAGCCTGCATCCAGTTCAAGAAGCAACAGTTAGTACTGGACATGAGACAATGGACTGGTTACAAATTGGGAAAGGGGTATGTCAAGGCTGTATATTGTCACCCTGCTTATTTAACTTATATGCTTAGTACATCATGCAAAATACTAGGCTGGATAAAGCACGGGCTAAAATCAAGATTGCCGGGAGAAATATCAACAACCTCAGATATGCACATGATACCACTCTAATGACAGAAAGTGAAGAAGAACTAAAGAGCCTCTTGATGAGGGTGAAAGAGGAGAGTGAAAAAGCTGGCTAAAAACTCAGCATCCAAAAACCAAGATCATGATATCTGGTCCCAGCACTTCATGGCAAATAGATGAGAAAGTGGAAACAGTGACAAATTTTATTTTGGGGGGGCTCCAAAATCACTGCAGATGATGACTGCAGCCGTGAAATTAAAAGACACTTGCTCTTTAGAAGAAAAGATATAACAAACCCAGACAGTGTATTAAAAAGCAGAGACATCACTTTGCCACCAACGGTGCATATAGTCAAAGCAATGGCTTTTCCAGTAGTCATGTATGGATGTGAGAGTTGGACCATAAAGATGACTAAGCACCAAAGAATTGATGCTTTCGAATTGTGATGCTGGAGAAGACTCTTGAGAATCTCTTGAATAGCAAGGAGATCAAACCAGTCAACAGTAAAGGATATCAACCCTGAATATTCATTGGAAGGACTTAAGCTGAAGCTGAATCTCCAATACTTTGACAGCCTGATACAGAGAGCTGATTCATTGGAAAACACCCTGATGCTGGGAAAGATTGAGGGCAAGAAGAGAAAGAGGTGACAGAAGATGAGATGATTGGGTGACATCACCGTCTCAATGGACATGCGTCTGAGTAAACTCTGGGAGATAGTGAAAGACAGAGGAACCTGGCATGCTGCAGTCTAATGGGTCGCAGAGTTGGACATGACTTAGTGACTGAATAACAATGTATTAGGAGTTGAAATTCTGAAGCACACTCATATAACTTTAATACTTCTGAAGAATTTTTTACAAAGATTAACTTCTGCCTATAGTTTGTTATTCTAAGTTTCTTAATTCAAAGCAATCAATTCCTTGTCATCTCTTGAAAGCCCGCTCTCATTTATAAGTGCTACTCTTTTTTTCTATACTATGGATTATCTTCACCACTATTCTTCCATAGCCATCTTTTCAGCCTTATAGCTTGATCGAGTGGAACAGAGACCTTTTGTTTATATTAAAATTTGGATTATCACTATTTCTTTCCTCTGTATATTATAACAAAGAATTGAAAATTGGCAGTTAATAACATGATCAAGTGGATAAAGTTTAACAAAATTTTTAAATAGGTTTCCTTTTATCAGGAGTATGAATGTTCTGTCTTTTCTACAGCTAAGTCTTCCTAATGTGTTCTTTTCTGTTTCTCTCAAGGCTACTCCAGAAATTTTACTGAATTATCATGCTTCTTTAGTTTTGATTTCTTCTTTTCCACTGATTTCCTGTTTGGCATGTAGAAATAAATGGGATTGTCCATTTATAAAACACCTGCCTTGCACTGGTAATCCCTCAAGCTACAAGCTTCTTGAAAGACTATTCATCTCTGGAAGATCTCCACTTCCTTTGACTTTCCAATCCACTGCCATAGTTTTTGTCCCAACTACTTCACTGAAACTATTGTCATTGACTTCTTTTTAGTTTTAAACACAAACTCCTTGGTTGCTAAGTCCAGTTGGCTCCTTAAGTACCCCTAACTTGCTCTATCTCCAGCAGTTGATAAGAAAGTCATACCATATATTTCTTTCAGAAATTCCTTCACATATTTTTTCCAGATTACTACTTTTCAACTCACTCTTCTACATTCCATCTTATAATTTTTCTTTGCTGCTTTCTTTTCCTCCAACTTCTAAATATTAATATTCACCAAAAGTCTTACCTTTGGCCACCTTTTCCAAAAGTTTTTCTGAAGAAATAATGCAAGCAAATGATATTATATGCAATTTAGGGACAGATAACTTCAAAATCCATCTCCTCAAACTTGACCTGTGTTTCAGACATATATGAATTTACTACTAGTATTCACCAAGGGCTTCAAATATAGCAAATCCCCAATCAAATCCATATTTCCTCTATAATCAAAACCTGTTCTTACTTCTGAATTCCACATGTCATATCATGTCATCTATTTCTTCCCCTCTCAATCTCCTAGATTAAACATTGACTCTTCACTCCCCTTCAATATCCACATCTAATACTTCACTGATTCAACCAATTATACCTCCTAAATTCTTTTTGAATATTTTTATCCTCCCCATCCCTACTTTTACTATTGAAAGAATTCAGAACATGCCACCCCAAGATATGCTACTTTGCCATATTGATTATTTTAAGTTGAATGCATTTGAGAAAGGGTAAATGCAGAAAGGGATCTTTGACCTCTCCCTCTTTTTACATAAAAATAAGTCATAAAATACTTTATGAGAAACATACCGTCTCTGCATCAGGAAGAGAAGAATACTTTTATCACATAAGACTGGGAGCTGATGCCAAAATGGATCTGTATAGAAAACCTACTAAAATAATTCATATCTCCTGTGTTTCCCCTGTATATTTCCTACTCACTGTCCTCAAATTTACTGCCTTTAGCTCAAACCCTTTTGTCTCATCTCTTCCTTACAAATTTTTATATAAGCTCTTAATCCTAACTGCTTCTTTGGATTGTCATTTTTCTTATGAAGACCTTTGTGTGCACATGAGAATATTTTTTAAAATTTATATGCTTTTCTCCTATTAATCTGTCTGTGTCCATATAATTCTTAGGCTCAATTACAGAACCTAGGAGGTAGAAGAAGTGTTTCTTCCCATACACTATCTTATAATTTCTCCTCCTGAACTATTTATTAAAATAGCTTCATTATTGATTACCTTATTAATATATTATCTTCTTTCTAGACCATTTTGCCAATTATCACTGTAGTTATATTTTTAAATATAATTGATTTGTGGGACTTCCTGCTTAGGATGCACATGAAGTATCAGCTCTGAGGTAATACTCTGTGAGCTTGAGGTGCCATCCTTAAACATGCCTCCTACACACTTGTGGAATAATACTTTTATTATTATACATTATTTATAACAAAGTCCTTTCTACCATACCTGAATTTGTGCTAATGAAATGACTCCTGGCTGTCCCTAGGTAGCTTCAGGATGGGGGTACACTCCCAGAAGAACCAACTATGTAGTTAGAAAGTTGGAACTTTCAACCCTATCCTCAGTCTCTAGAGAGAGTAGAGAGCTAGAGATTGAGTCCAGTCACTAATGACCAATGATTTAATCAACCATGCTTATGTAATAAAGCTTCATTGAATAATCTTGAATAACAAAATTTGAAAATCTTCTGGGTTGGTCAATGTACTAGCATGGTGGCATGCGTGGACAGGGCATGGAATCTCTGCTCACCAGTCCTCCCCCATACTTTGACCTATCTCTTCCATTTGGCTGTTTCTGAGTTGTATCTTTTATAATAGAACTATATTTAGCATAGCATTTTCTGGAGTTCTAAGTATCATTCTAACAAATTATCTAACCTGAAGGGGGCTCATGAGAGCCTTCAGATTTGCAGTTGTTTGGTCAGAAGTGCAGGTGGACCCTGGGACTTGTGACTGGAAATTGAAATAAAGACAGTAGACTGAGGCCTCAACTTGTGAGGTCTGCACTAACTTAGCACAGTTAGTGTAAGAGTTAAATTATATTCTGCGACACTCAGTTGATGCTGAAGAAATGAAAACTGCTATTGAAACAATATATTTAATATCAGAAGAAAAAAAACAGAATTTAATGCCAGGAAATGGGGGATTTTCTAGAATGTCCCTGACTCACAGAAACATGTGGCTTGGGAAGAGAAAGGATGAAAAGGTGAAGGGTGAGGAAATTTTGATTCCTAGGTAGCTACAAAGTCAACTTTGGTATGGGAGAGCAGTTGTGTTCTAATCAATTGCTAAAGGTAAAAGTTAGCAATGGAATTTAACAAAAGGCCCCTAGATTTGACTGCTTCTGAGGAAGTAAAATAGAAGGTGGGAAAAAGATGTTTCTCAAACTCTGTGATATGGGAGCCACAGTCACTAATAGTACCAAGACCTGTTGGATAAATCCTAATGGAGGCTACAGTTAGATTGAAAGAATATAGAAACACAAAAATTGACACAATTAAAGTGAAATTTGGATGAAAATTGGAATGTTTAAACAGACTTTATGGAAAGGATTCTTGTCTCCTTTACTTGACTGTTTTATGGGAAAGGATTTAGTGTCTGACTGGGGAGCATTTATTCTACTTAGTACCATAAAATCAAAACCTGTTGAGGAAGTACAAAGAGAGGTTACAATTAGGAATGCAAGGATTGATGGGATTAAAGTGAAAGTTTGGACAAAAATTGGTGTGTTTGAACAGGCTTTATGTGAAGTAGTTATGTCTCTTTCACTGTATATAATATATAATATGGGAATGGATATTGTGGCTGACCGAAGAACAGTTCCTCTACCTAGCATTATAACAGAAGGCATGCAAATCTGCCCTTCAACCAATATTAATTGGACATGCTAAATAAAAATGAAGAAGTTTCCTGAAGCACAAGTTATACAGGAAGACATGAGTGCTGGGACAGACAGAGTCTTTGTATAAGAGCCATACATGGAGCCTAGACTGGGTTCATGGCAGAACTGCCTTCCAACAATGACAACTGGAACTTAGGACTAGAGAATTTCCATTTGAGGGGTAATTACTAACTTGTAATCAACATTAATTGAAACTGTTCTTATGACTGAAGGACAAAAATAATTTTCAAACTGGAAATATCCAAAATGTCATGGGTGATTTTAGAGAAGAGTTTCCAAGGAGAGGGCAGTGCTCAGAAAAGTTCCATCATAAAATGGAAATGACTTATACTATTGAGGAAATGCAGGCAATTACTCAGTTTACTAAGCAGGTAGACTCATTTCCCCCAGTACTGACTTGGGAACCATGCAAGGACCTGCCAGATTTTATTGTCACTTGGAAGGAGCCTTTAAACAGATTTAAACTGAACACCAAAGAGCTGTTTGGTTTATGGATGACAGTTCCAAAGTTAATGAACAACAACCTATTTGAAATGCCACCACTGTGATCAAGGAAGATAAAACCAAAACAGCTCAATGAGCTGAGTTTTAAGCTATTTGTCATAATATTTTGGATTTTACTGTCTCATAGGCAGTGTCCAATGCCCTGGCTATTTGGCCAAAAAGAGGGCAATGGAAAACTATCCTAGGAAGGGTGTGCCCCTGTGAGGCATGGCCTTATGGAAAGAAAGAATTACGAGAATTTAAGGGATACATTAAAATAGAATATGTCAAAGCCCGCCAGAGAATCCTCTTCCAAGTTTGAAATGTGATTGGATCAACTAGTAGATATTTTGATCTGTTTACCTAAGGTCCTATTTGATTCCATGAAATTAATGGATATAGGGCAACTACAGTAATGCAGAGATAGACTGAATCTAGACATGTTCTTCTTGCCACCTTTGAGGCCTAAAATGTCAATAAAAGTTGTTCTGTTTGCCAGAGAGACAGACTGCAGATGCTTGGTGGGAGAAGGGGTTTTAAAGTAGCTTAAATTCAGACAATGGCTAGTAGCCTCAGGGTGTTACCTAGGGATCCCAACAGAAATAGACCTTGAGTCTGGGCTGAGCTTTGCTCACCCAGTATTAGACATACACGTTTACTTAGAGTACTATAAAAGAGCTGAAACAGAAGATATTGTAATGATTTGTTAAATTGTAAATTTGTTAAATTTTAAAACCTCTGAGTCACATTTCTTCAGACAAGGAGCAAATTTTACAGCCCATAATGTCTAACAAGAGGCAAAGAAATATTCTCCTGAGAGTAACAGTTTGATAAAAATTTGATGCTGCTAACTGAAACACCAGTTGTCTAAAATGGGAAGAGATAGGGGCCTCAAGGACTGACGTATGTGCTTTGGGGATATGTGCTCACCCTCAACATGAGAGCTGCTAAGGGGATGTCCCCATTAAATTCTCACCTGTTTCTCTGGGTCTGCAGAAGAGGGGAAGAAGGAAGATGATGGCAAGACTATGCAGTTCTTCCTAAGAGGAGAGGATGCTGGTATGATGACTACACTTTTTCTACCCCACATAAGTTCAGCTCTCTTTTTCTTACATGATACAGTGGGCTTTGCAGGTGGTGCCAGTGGTAAAGAACCTTTCTGCCAATTCAGGAGACATAAGAGATGTGGATTTCATCCCTGGGTCAGGAAGATCCCCTGGAGGAGGGCATGGGAATTTATTCCAATATTCTTGCCTGAAGAATCCCATGGACAGAGTAACCTGGTGGAGTACTGTCCTTGCGGTCGCAAAGAGTCAGATAGGACTGAAGCAATTTAACATGCATGCACAGTGATCGGACAGCCAGAGCTGAAATTACAAGTGCCAGAAACACTTTTAGTGTTTCTGATTTCCTAAGCAAAAACATTGGAGAAGGCAATGGCACCCCACTCCAGTACTCTTGCCTGGAAAATCCCATGGACAGAGGAGCTTGGTAGGCTGCAGTCCATGGGGTCGCTAAGAGTCAGACACGACTGAGCGACTTCACTTTCACTTTTCAATTTCATGCATTGGAAAAGAAAATGGCAACCCACTCCAGCGTTCTTGCCTGGAGAATTCCAGGGACGGGGGAGCCTGGTGGGCTGCTCTCTTTGGGGTTGCATAGAGTCGGACACGACTAAAACGACTTAGCAGCAGCAGCAGCAAGGAAAATATATATATAACAATATATTTAAACCTGCATATCAAAATTCTTAACCACGTTATTCCTTCACCCCACCTGGCAAAACTGAGTTTTATAAGGAATGCAGCTATATTGCCTAGTGATAAAAATAGCCCGTTATTTCTGTCCCTATGTATCCCTACCCTATATGAATGGGAATGGACTGAGGGGGAGGTACTTGCTAGGCTATTGCTGCCTACAAAGTAGACCAGCAAGGTGACTGAACTTAATGTCCCTTCAAAATCTAGGAAACATTAAGTATAAATAGAGATAAAGAGAAATAGTAGCTAAGGATTGAATAAATGTGTTAAATAAGAGAGAAATGCAATATTAGATTAATACCTTGAAAGAGGTTCAGATCAAGAGATGATATTGCCTTTTAGCTAAAATCTATCAGATTCTTTGAGAGTCCCTTGGACTGCAAGGAGATCCAACCAGTCCATTCTGAAGATCAGCCCTGGGATTTTTTTGGAAGGAATGATGCTAAAGCTGAAACTCCAGTACTTTGGCCACCTCATGCAAAGAGTTGACTCATTGGAAAAGACTCTGATGCTGGGAAGGATTGGGGGCAGGAGGAGAAGGGGATGAAAGAGGATAAGATGGCTGGATGGCATCACTGACTTGATGGACATGAGTCTGAGTGAACTCCGGGAATTGGTGATGGACAGGGAGGCCTGGCGTGCTGCAATTCATGGGGTCACAAAGAGTTGAACATGACTGAGCGACTGAACTGAACTGATCTGATCAGATTCTTGAAAGGGTAAAAGCATATATTAATATTACTGAGTCTATGCCTGCTTTTGGAACCTGACAAGATCAAATGGAAGCCTGCAAATCTGACTGGTCCATCCTGAGAGACATTTTCACAGGATATGATGAACTGAACTAATTATGACTGAGTGAACTCTAGTAATATGCCAATATCTTTTGACTTTGGTGATATTTTACTGTATGGGCACTGTGGGCAAAAATCAGAGGGATGCCTGTGGTTTAATAAAAAATATATACATTTGGTTTTTGTCCCTGGCCCTTGCACAGAACTCCTCAAACACTTGGAATTTCCTGAGTGATTGAGTGTCTTTTGTTATTTATAATAAGTCCCTTCTACTTACTGGAGCTTATGCTAATGAAGTGACTCTTGGCAGGCATGGGCTGGCTGCCAGAGAAATGAAGCACATGATTAAAGGGTAGCTTTCAATCCCACTTCTCAATTTCCACAGAAAATGAAGGGCTAGAGATCGAGTTTAATGACTAAGAGCCAATGATTTCATTAAACATATGTACATAGTAAGATTTTGTTACGTACTCTTGAACAACGAAGTTCAGGGAACTTCTAGGTTGGTGAGCACATCAATGTTCTGGGAGGGTGGCATGCCTGGAGAAGGCAAGGAGGTTATATGCTCCTCATCCCCATCCCTCCATACCTTGCCCTGTACATCTCTTCCATTTGTCTGTTCCTCAGTTGTATCTTTTATAATAAAATTGCAATTTTAAATACAGCTGACCCTTGAACTCACAGGTCAACTTATACCTAGATATTTTTCAATTTTAAATACTACAGTACTGCATGATCTGCAGTTAGTTGACTCTACCGTTAGAGCCATGAATATGGAGGAACCTGAATACAGAGGAATTTTGATTGTGTGAAGAGTTGGTACTATACAGGCTCAAATGTATAATACTTTTATTATTTCTATGGATTGTTCTAGTAAATTATTAAATCTGAGAGCTGCATTATAGGAATATCCAAATTTATGGCCATAAGTTGGTCCACAGGATTTATGACTGGCATCTGAAGTTAGGGCAGTTTTCTGAAACCGAGCCTTAACTTAAGGGGTCTGCATTAACACTGGTTAATGTAAGAATTCAACTGACTTCTGGGACACACAGACAGTGTTAGAGGATCAAGAATTTTTCAAATGGCAAGGCATTTGGTGTCAGATAGAAACAAATAGCAAGGGACTCTATGTAGCACTGTGTCTGCAGTAAAAGGATACAGACGGGTCTAGGAATGAAGGAATAGAAGTAAGATAGGCTCTGCATATTATCATTCCCAGTGACTCATCAGAGGATTCTGTGCTTTCTGTACCTGCAACTCTGGAATCTTCAGAGAGAGGTCCCAAAGTGGGTTCATCTTTACTGTGTGCCAATAAATTATAATCTACAATTACCACCAAGACAGTTTAGACTCTTTGTGTTCAGGGAACAACAAACCGGAAGAGAAGGTATTATTTGGAGCAGAAGTAACTGATAATGATAACAAGAGAGAGGAAACAAGGCTACTCTTACACAATGGGGAAAGGGAAGAATATATTTGGAATCCAATAGGTCCATCTGGGTCCCTATTGATATTATATTTTCTTGCCCTGTTGTAACTAACTGGACACACGCAACAACTACAAGGTAAGAATATGATTACTAGGGTTTAAACTCTTCAGGCATGAAGTTGCTAGTGATAACACATTGATCTCCAAGACCTTTAAGATGAGAGCTAAGGAAGAAGGCAATTTAGAATGAATAAATAATAGAGGAGGGAAAAGATGAGAATTTGAGACCAACTACAATAGGAACTTTAGTTTGTCCCACTAGCAACTCTCTTCTAAGTCTCATCAGGAAGAGAGGTTCAAGAGAACTGTGGAGGAGCTGTTTCCCTGATCTTACATGGAGAAGTACATCTGTGCAATGCAAGTGGTGGGCTGTGGCCTTGTTGAAGGTGCCCACTTCACATGTTCCCTTCAAGAGAACCTGCTGCAGGATAGTGACCTCAGCATCATGGCAGCATAAGATGCGCCATCTTTTAATCCCCTCCTTTTAAACAACAAATCGTGTGTCCATTTGCAAACAAAGGTGCCTTTGTGTAAGCTGTTGGATCTAGTACATACACCAAGGGACCTAGAAAGAGTTTCATCCACCTGTGCATCAGGTGACAGGCATATAGATATTGCTGAGGACTATGGAACCAGCAGAGCCAGTGAACCTTCCCAGAACCTTCTCTGGGAAAAACGAAACCTGTGCAACAAAAGAAACATTCAATAACTAAAATGGCAACCTATGGGATGAGAGAAAATACTTGCAAACCGCATTTTGAATAAGGGCTTAGTATTCAAAATAAGTTGGAGAAGGCAATGGCATCCCACTCTTTACAGCATCGGACCTTGCTTCTATTATCAGTCCCATCCACAGCTGGGTGTTGTTTTTGCTTTGGCTCCATCCCTTCATTTTTTCTAGAGTTATTTCTCCACCGATCTCCAGTAGCGTTTTGGGCACCTACTGGCCTTGGGAGTTCCTCTTTCAGTATCCTATTATTTTTCCTTTTCATACTGTTCATGGGGCTTCTCAAGGCAAGAATACTGAAGTGGTTTGCCATTGACTTCTCCAGTGGACCACATTGTGTCAGATCTTTCCACCATGACCAGCCTGTCTTGGGTTGTCCTGTGGGCATGGCTTATTTTCATTGAGTTAGACAAGGCTGTGGTCAGCTGCAACTGACGCACTAAGCGTGGGCGGCTCCAACCAGCACACTAAGTGTGGCTGAGAGAAGCTGCCCCACATCTGAGCTCAGGGGCAGAATTCAGGAGGACCCCATGCCTGAAGGGCGACAGCCAAGAGAAGTTGTCCCACGTCTGAAGTCAGGGGCAGCGGCCGAGAGTGCCAGGCTGTGGCAGTACAGAAACGGCTGAGAGGAAGGCCAGGAGCAGCAGCCAAGAGGAGCTACCCTGTGTCGGAGGCCAGGGGCAGCGGCTGGGAGGAGCAACCCCACTTCCAAGGAGCGGTGGCTACGTGGGTGCAGGAGGGCCTAGAGGAGCTATCCCACATTGAAGGTCAGGAAGGGCAGCAGTGAGGAAATAGCCTTCGTCCAAGGTAAGGAGCAGCAGCTGCACTTTGCTGGAGCAGCCGTGAAGAGATACCCTATGCCCAAGGTAATAGAAACCCAAGTAAGATGGTAGGTGTTGCAAGAGGGCATCAGAGGGCAGACACACTGAAACCATACTCACAGAAAACTAATCAATCTAATCACACTAGGACCACAGCCTTGTCTAACTCAATGTCTAGCTCAATAATCACTAGGGAAATGCAAATCAAAACTACAATGCAGTATCACCTAACATCTTTTAGAATAGTATCATCAAGAACACAAGAGATAACAAATGCTGGCCAGAAAAGGGACCTCTTATACACTGTTGGAAATGCAAATTGGCTCAACCTCTATGGTTGACACTCCTCCACTCCTAGGTATAAACCTAAAGTATATACCCAAAGCAGGATATTGAAAAGATATAGCAGTCCCATGCTTATTGCAGCCTTATTCACAACAGCCAAGATATAGAAACAACTTATGCCTGTCAGTAGATTAATGGATAAAGATTGGTGTATATATAGTCAATGTAGTATTAGTTATGACAGAGAGGGAAATCCTACTATTTGCAACAATATAGCATAGGTGAAACTTAAGGGCATTATACTAAGTGAGATAAGTAAGACAGAGGAAGACAAAATACTGTATGATATTTATATATGGAATCTTAAAAAGCTGAACTTCTAAAAATAGAATGGTAGTTACCAGGGTTGGAGATGTGTATAAGAGACAGATCANAGTGAGATAAGTAAGACAGAGGAAGACAAAATACTGTATGATATTTATATATGGAATCTTAAAAAGCTGAACTTCTAAAAATAGAATGGTAGTTACCAGGGTTGGTGGGTGGTGGAATTTGAGAGATGCAGTTAAGCGTGTATGTGTGTGTATGTGCTCAGTCATGTCTGACTCTTTGCAACCCCATGGACTGTAGCCCGCCAGGCTCCTCATCCATGGTATTTTCCTAGCAAAAATACTGGAGCAGATTGCCATTTCATCCTCCAGAGAATCTTCCTGACCCAGGGATTGAACCCTCATCTCCTGTGTCTCTAGCATTGCAACTGGATTGTTTACATTGAGCCACCAGGGAAGCCCAGTTTAAGGGTACAAATTTGAAACGAGTAGGTAAATAAGTCCTAGAGAACTAACACACAGCCTAATGATTATAGATGACAATAATGCATTATAAACTTCACAGTTGCTGAGATTAGATCTTAATTGGGCTCACTGCAGAAAAGAAATGATAATTATGTGACTTGATAAAGGTTTAGCTAGCTAATCATATTGCAATATATAAATGTATCAGATCAACACGATGGACATCTTAATCTTATCCATTGTTACATGGCAATTATATTCAATAAAAATTAAAAAAAAAACAAGCTTAAGAATCCACAGAAAAACTAAATGATCTTAATGTATATTGTTAAGTGAAAGAAGCCAGTCACAAAAGACTACATACTGTATGATTCTAATTACATGATATTCTAGAAAAGGCAAATTTTTAGCGATATTAAAAAACTAAAGTTTGCCATGAGTTGAGGTTGCAAGGGTGGAAGGATTTGAATGAGTAAAGTACATAAATTGTTTAATACAGTGAAATGCTTCTGTATGGTACAATAATGGTGAATACATATCACCATGCATTTGTCAAAACCCATGGAACATTACAGTACAAAGTACAAACCATAACACATGCATGCTTTAAAAAATCATTTAGGAGTTCATTAGGATGAAATGAAAAATGTGACAAATAATATTAATTTATTGCAAATATATGGAGCTAATTCACTGAAGGAAGTGATAAGATGCTGAACTAAGTAAGTTGTCAGAAAAAAAAAAAAAAATTCTACCTCAATGAATGTAGATCAAACGGACAGAGGAAACTCTAAGAGAAGTGCATTCTCTTTCAGTTCTTGGAGCCAAGAGTCCAAAATGAGTCTCATGAGCCTAAAGTCAAGATGTTCAACAGTGTTGGCTCCTTCTGGAGGCTCCAGGGAAGAATGTGTTCCTTATCTTTTCCAGCTTCTTGTGACTGCCAGCATTACTTGACTTCTATTTCTGTTGTCACATTGCTTTCTCTTCTTCTGTAGTCAAATCTCCTTATGCCTCCCTCTTTTAAGGGCATTTTTGGTTATATATAGTGTTCACCCAGATAAGGAAGATAATCTTCCCATGTCAAAATTATTAACTTCATGATATCTGCAAATTTCTTTTTACAATATAAGATTAACTTCACAGGGACTAGGACATAGATATATTTAGGGCCATTATTCAGCCCAGCACACTAACCATGAGAAAACACATCAGACATATTCCAGCTGACAGATATTCCACAAAACATCTGGCCAGTAGGCTTCAATACTGTCAAGGTTATCAAAAACAAGCAAAGTCTGAGAAACTGTCATAGAAAGAGGAGTCTAAGAGATGATAACTCCATGTAGTAAAATATCCTAGATGGAATCTCAAAGAGAAAAAGACCATTAGCTAAAAATTAAGGAAATCTGAATAAAGTGGGATCTGTTAATAATAATGGTTTGTATAGGATTACTAATTATAAAAAAATACAAGATTAATGTAAACTGTTAATAATAAAGGAAATTGGATGTATTGTACATGAAAACTGTGTATTATCTTTACCATTTTTAATAAATAAGTTCAGCATATTTTATTTATAGTCTGATTTCAATTATGCTCAGAACAATGTAAGTCTAAACAAAGTCCAGGAAGAAGCATATAAAATATGCAAAGTCAATTTTAATTGATGGCTGCTGGTCTAAGATGTGATTTTCATAGTAAAAGCAAATATGTCATTATTATTAATATAAATTAAAATTTCCTTGAATTTTGAAGCTAAAAATGCAATTCCAGTATTGATGGTCATTGTGGATCATGGATCTACTTGTGATCATAAATGATATTACAACTAGCCACCTTGTACTTAAATCTTGGTTGCACTTCAAATTGTTTCTTTAGGACAGATTCCGAGATAATTTAAGAAACATTATATATATTTATTCTCCCATAAGCCAGTTCACTGCAAATTTATCCACTGCTTTTCTATCTAGCAAGTTTTTCTGAATCTAGAGATTATTTAAATATCTACCTATATTTTTTCTGATATTTAAGCCTGTTAATATATAATATCAAACTTTCCCATCTTGTACTCATACAGAAAAATTTTAAACTTGGTTGTTACAAAGGATGGAAATTAGGAGAGTAAAATTATCTTTCCATAATGTTTGGTTATTGATTCTTAAATTTATTTACTTGCATCAAAAATCTGAAATCATGAGTAGCTTATTTTTCTTGATCTTTAAACTGAAGAAATGTTCCCAAATGAGCACTTGCAGAGATTAAAGTCTGTTTTTGATTTAGGTAAGCTCCTCCAACTTCAGGTTGAAGTACTCATCAGTTGAAACTAAAAAAAATATGTCCTTTTGGGAAGCAAGGTTTAGGTGCTTATGATAGCTCTGGCAATATCTTGATGACTTTCCCAATGGATATGTACCCAGGACACAGGAAAATATTCTTTTCAAAGAACAATGTTTGATCTAGCATAGTTTATGATAAAATGTATTATAACCTATTTGTTTTCAACTTATATTTATTTAAGAAAAATTTAGATGTTTGACTAGATCTGTATTGTTAACAGCTCTTGACCACGTGAAATAATTGTTTCAGTAAGTGGTATTGCACAGCTAGAGGATGATCTGAAAAACCACAGACAATCTTGAAATCACTTGTTTCCACTTCTTGTTCTCCTGGTAACAGTAAGAGGTGAAAGTCTCAAGAACCTACTAAAAGTGTTAGATGTGTTAAGGCTTAATGGAACACTCCCTTATCATGCTACAAATAAGTGAATTACAGAATCATAGAATGAGAATGCGATTCTCTGTTGACAATGTTAAACAAACCTGTTTAAAAAGAATTTTATACAAAAGTTTTAAAAATATCTATTCTCGAAAATATATCTTGCATGCTCAATGGATAAAAACACAGATTATTTGCATGTAGTTAGAGAATTATTACAGTCCATGTAATAAAGGGTAGCTTAATGGCAGTTGAGAATTCTACCACTGAACCACCCAGTCACCAAAATGGTAGCTTAATGATCTATCATATAACAGTATTAAAATAT
>SJYV01036229.1:0-22321 GCA_006410875.1 Neotragus pygmaeus | reverse complement strand
AAGAGTTGACTCATTGGAAAAGACCCTGATGCTGGGAGGGATTGGGGGCAGGAGGAGAAGGGGACGACAGAGGATGAGATGGCTGGATGGCATCACTGACACGATGGACGTGAGTCTGACTGAACTCCGGGAGTTGGTGATGGACAGGGAGGCCTGGCGTGCTGCGATTCATGGGGTTGCAAAGAGTCGGACACGACTGAGTGACTGAACTGAACTGAATTGAACTGAATTCTAATATAGTAGAATTAGTATTGTTATTGAGACCCTTGTGTGTGTAATGTGAGAAAAAGTAATGAATATATGTGGGATATTCTGTTATTCCCTGTGTCCTTGAGATGTAGGATTCTTGGTACAGATGAAGAGTATATAAGAGAGAAGTGAAGTGAAGTGAAATGAAGTGAAGTCGCTCAGTCGTGTCTGACTCTTTGTGGCCCCATGGACTGTAGCCTGCCAGGCTCCTCTGTCCATGGGATTTTCTAGGCAAGAATACTGGAGAGGATTGCCATTTCCTTCTTCAGATATTATAGAGAAGTATGTATAAAAGTAGATAGAAGAACTCTGGTTTAGAATTTGGGTTTGAATTGAACGTATCAGTACAAACATTATCTTAAAAGATTAAATTATCTTAAACATTTTACTAAAGGAAGTGACACTCAGTGGCTGCATTATTTTATCCCCAATTCCTACTTCTCCTACACGTTAAGTCTAGAAACTTGATAAGCCACACTGAACTCTTTAAATCCTTTACTTCTTCCTCATCCCTTCTTAACAGACAATCAGCCTGCAAATTCTACCAACTCTTGTTCAGTTGCTCAGTTGTGTCCAACTCTCTGCGACCACATGGACTGCAGCACACCAGGCTTCCTTGTCCTTCACTATCTCCTGGAATTTCCTCAGATTCATATCTATTGAGTCAGTGATGCCATCCAACCATCTCATCCTCTGTCACCTCCTCTTCCTCTTGCCATCAGTCTTTTTCATTAAATCAGCTCTTCTCATCATGTGGCCAAAGTATTGGAGCTTCTGCTTCAGCATCAGTCCTTCCAGTGAATATTCAAGACTGATTTCCTTTAGGATTGATTGGTTGGATCTCCTCGCAGTCCGAGGGGCTCACAAGAGTCTTTTCCAACACCACAGTTCAAAAGCATCAATTCTTTGGTGCTCAGCCTTCTTTATGGTCCAGCTCTCACATCCATACATGACCACTGGAAAAGCCATAGCTTTGACTAGATGGACCTTTGTTGGCAAAATGATGTCTCTGCTTTTTAATATGCTGTCTAGGTTTGTCATAGACTTTCTTTCAAGGTGCAAGAGTCTTTTAATTCATGGCTGCAGTCACCATCCACAGTGCTTTTGGAGGCCAAGAAAATAAACTCTGTCATTGTTTCTATTTTTCTCCCCATCTGTTTGCCATGAATTGATGGCACTTGTTGCTGTGATTTTACTTTTTAATGTTGAGTTTTAAGCTAGCTTTTTCACACTCCTCTTTCACTTTCATCAAGAGACTCTTTAGTTCATCTTCACTTTCTGTCATAAGGGTGATGTCATCTGCATATCTGAGATTACTGATATTTCTCTAACAACTCTACCTTTTAGATATTTCTCAAATCCATCCATTCTTCTCCATTTTAATGGTGCCACCATCTAACCTGGGAGCTCTGCAGTCATCTCAGTGACCTTGCATCTTTCCTTGCCCCTCCAATCCATTCCTCATTTTGCAAAATGATCCCTGTATAGCAAGTATGATCATTCTGCTCCACGTTTTAAATTCAATGGCTTCCCAGAGTCCTGAGATTGGCTACAATGGCCTGGATGATGCAACCGCTGTTGATGCTGAATCCTCAGATGAACCATTTCCCTCCAGCTCTGAGTTTTCAGTCCTGCTGGGCTTCTTTTGGCTCCTCAAACATGCCAGAGTTTTTAGGGCCATCATATGGATTGTTTTCTCTTCCTGTTATACATTCTTCCTCCTATTGTGGAATCTCATTCTTCCTTATAGCTTCAGCTTAAGTATCACCTTCTCCAGATTCTCCTGATCACCACCCCTAATTAGAGGAAATACCCCTGAGTATTTAAGATCCTATACTTCTAAGAACACTCTGAGCACTTGTATTTTTAATGCCAATTTTCCCCATCAGCATGGGAGTTCCGTGAAGAGAGGAATTTACCTATTTCCCACATAACTCCCATTTCCTAGCACATGGCAGTTACTGATTAAATATTTACTGAATGAATAAGGGAGTGAAAGTGAAAGTCATTCAGTGTCTGACTCTTTGTGACCCCATGAACTGTATAGTCCATGGCATTCTCCAGGCCAAAATACTGGAGTGGGTAGCCTTTCCCTTCTCCAGGGGAGCTTCCCAACCCAGGGATCGAACCCAGGTCTCCCACCTTGCAGGCAGTTTCTTTACCAGCTGAGCCACAAGGGAAGCCCATGAGTAAGAAAATGATTGTCTAAATAGGCACGACTGAGACATAAAAATGTTGGTTAATTTCTTTCCTCTAATCTTTGCATTTATTAAAACCAAGTGTGATGCCATCTATTTTATATTTATAGGAATATTATATGTAGGATATTCTCCCTTTCCACAGTCATTTATCTGGCAATCAGCTTTTTAAATTTGAAAATTTTCCAGTCAGGCCTTTAGATTTAATCACAGAACATTTTATTCTTTCCATCTAAACTTTTAAATTTACTTCCGAGGTGGCGCTAATGGTAAAAAACAAAAAACAAAACCCCTGCCAGTGCAAGAGACATAAAAGATGCAGATTTGATTCCTGGGTTGGGAAGATCCCCTGAAGGAGGGCATGGCAACCCACTCCAGGATTCTTGTCTGGAGAATCCCATGGACAGAGGAGTGTGATGGGCTCCAGTCCATGGGGTCACAAAGAGTCAGATATGACTGAAGTGATTTAGCTTGCCATGGAAAACTTCTAAATAGTACAATAAAAGTGATTAACTAGTGTTCTCAATTAGTAATGCTTTTATACTCTTCTTTTAACAGGCCAAGAAAGCACAATGAGGGTAAAGACTATTATTAGAGATTTTACTAAACTACAAACAGAACTACTAAGTCATGTCCCAGAGTTAGCCCAGCTTTCTACATTTTTTTTTTCTATTTGAGGTTAGCATGAATGTTCAGATTAAGGATCCTATGGTCCTCTGAAGTCCCACATCATGAAAAAAAGATTTAAGTATCTTGGCCTAAAAGTGGATAACTATTTTTATGAGGACTTTCAATAATAAAGGGAAAAACAAAATAAAATTAATGGGTTGTTTGTATAGTAGCTAAGTTAACAACAAAATAAATTAACCAGAACACATTACTTCTGAGCATTCTGGAAACGCTCAAACTCCTCTTTTATGTTACTATATATTTCTTAGTTGCTTTGGCATTCCACATAACTTATATGTATGCATTTTCTCACATAAATCTTATGTACATTATTTCTGTTGTGCAAATCAAGATATCTTAATAAACCGTGCTTTAATTTCTGAAGAAAACATATTGGACTAAAACTTTGGTTTGCTGTGAAGTGGGCACTGTAGACATGTGACCCATCAAAACAGTTAAGAACCATTGTTTCTACTGTGGGAGTGAGAAGCTCTGAAGCTCCTTAGCTTCTGGATAAATGTGCCCTGAGTTCAGCTGTGCAGTGTGGTTGCTTGATCTGACCTCTGACATTGCTTTTGCCTTGGCACTATGAGTAATTGGTCTGACTTGGGTCCTTGTTCATCCAGCTGTGCCTCTGTCTTAGGATATGGCTCACCTCATCTTCAGATGTAATGACCCGCAGGGCCTTCCCTGACCAGCTCATCTCTGCTATGGCTAAAACAGGAAGAAGGAGATGCAAAAAGAACACCAAGGACATACCTGCAATAATCTGGGTGATAAGAATTTGAACTTCAGTGGAGCAGAGAAAACAGGGAGAAGAGAGGGTGAACTTGACTGATTATAGGGGATGAAAAAAGGAAGACAGTATATGGAATTAATACCAAATGACTGGGAGAGGGGGAATGCATGTGGAAAAGTTGCTAATGTGGGTCTGCATATCTAGATTAGTTGAAAATATGACAGACAGTAAAACTGTGTCAATACAGAAAGTCTCCAATTATGTCTACTTCATTCATATTCACAGGATTCAGGAAGAATTTGGCAAATAATCTTCCTTTAGAACAACCAAATGGATATTCTTATATTTAAGATTGTGAATCAAAATATTTCTTAGAACACAGGCTATGCATGCTGTTCATACACACTATCACTGCCTTTCATATTGTAGAGAATGTAACACGGAGTGCCTACCTAGATAAAAGGTAACAAATTAAAGAGGTGAAGGTGGCAGACTTGGACCAGACTTCCTGGCACCAAATCCAGCTTTGTCACTGAGGAGACCCTTGTGTGGCTAAGAGCAAGTTACATATGCTCTCATCCTCAGTTTCCCCATTTGGACAGTGGAGATACTCATAGTTATATACCTTGTAGTATTAAAGTTGTTATGACAATTGAGTTATTAATTATAAAATAAACTTTAGAATTCTACCTGGCATGTACAGAGTATTTCATAAATAAATGTTTTCTAAGATTCTCCTAATTCTCAGATTATCTAATTTTATAGACGAGTCTGTGCTGCCCAATCTTTAGCCTTATTTTACTTTGCCTCTAGGTGATTCTACATTGACAAATATTTTAAAACATACCTTTTATGTTAGTGTTAGTCACTCAGTTGTGTCTGACTCTTTGCAACCCCATGGACTGTAGCCTGCCAGGCTCCTCTGTACATGGGACTTCCCAGGCAAGAGTACTGGAGTGGGTTGCCATTTCTTCTTCAGGGGATCTTCCTGATCCAGTGATTGAACCTGGGTCTTCTGCATTGCAGGAAGATTTTTTATTATTTAAGCCACAAGGGAAACCCATGTATGTCAGAGGACCTAGTTAAAGGACAAAAGTCTGCTCAATGCACACTCATGCCTTTCCCTGGGCCATTTAATTCCTTTGCTGCAGCAGTAGTACCTGCCGGTCCCTCAAGAGAGGGCTCTGAAGGCAGGGCTTGCAGAGCTGGGAGGCTGCCTGGTATTCATCTTGGCTTCCCATTTCTTCTGTGTCACTCAATCCTACCTGATTAATAGACTGCATGTGCGTCATCCTACTCCCTCTTTAGCGGCATGCAAACTCCTTTAATCCTTCCTTATCTTGAACTTTGCTAACCTTTTGAGCTATAAACCTTTATAAAGCTATAGATGAAATCTTATGGATCTACATGTCTGGCACTTAAAACACATGAGAATTCCTTAGCAAATATACTTTCTTTTCCTTGAAGTGGAGTGAAAGTCACTCAGTTGTATCCAACTCTGCCACCCCATGGACTATATGTAGCCTACCAGCCTCCTCCATCCATGGAGTTTTCCAGATAAGAATGCTGGAGTGGGTTGCCATTCCTTTCTCCAGGGGATCTTCCTGATCCAGGAATCAAACCCCAGTGTCCTGCACTGCAGGCAGATTCTTTACCACTGAGCTACCTGGGAAGCCCTTTTATTCCTTACTTTCAACTGAAATTCAGTTCATTAGTAGTTAAAAAGAGGAAAACTGTGCTTGTCCATGGTTAATGCCTCCTTCCTACTGGTAGGTTATTTATTGATTAGTTGGAAATTTCCAGGATGTATGACTTGGCAAGGACCATTAATATTTTCATGATTTCCAATACCAATTGGTGTTTGATATTAGTTTATAAATTACTGCTTCATTTCTACACTCTTAGATCAATTTAACCTCCTAGAAGATATCTAAGAACTTTTTTTGCCTGTCAAAATTCTGTTTGTCTGATAGAATTTTTCTTGGTACATTTACTTATGACCTCACACTTCTGAGAAGGTTTATATTTTTCAAATACACATAGATGAGAGGGCATCACATAGCAAAAGCAATGGTCCCGCATCCTTATAGATTTATATGAGAAGAGAAAACAGCCTACAAATGAGAGATAATAATAGAAACAATAAGGAAATAATGATAACAGCATTTATTGTGTCTTTATGCCAAGGGCCACACTAAGCAATTCTTTATATGTTATAATATATGGGGCTTCCCTCGTGGCTTAGGCTGGCAAAGAATCCACCTGCAACTGGGGAGACCTGGGTTCGATCCCTGAGTTGGATAGATCCCCTGGAGAAGGGAAAGGTTACCCACTCCAATATTCTGGCCTAGAGAATTCCATAGACTATACAGTCCATGGGGTCACAAAGAGTTGGACACGACTTAAAAAAAAAATAGAGGACACACCCTAAGGTGATATCTGTATTTTAAAGATATTTTTTAACCAAAATATTTCATAACAAGATTACATTAGTGAGTAAGATTACATTGCATACACTACTTTATGAACTGCATTGCATTTGTAAATTATATCTTGGTTTCCCTTTCCCCTTTTAAAATCACAGTAGACCTCTTTCCATTTCAGTATCTCTGAATCTCACATTTGGCTAATACTTATTAATCTGACTTTTACCTTTTCCATCACACATGTTTAAAAAATACATAAATGTAACATAAGTTTATTTATTCAAATAAATTTAAACCTGATTATAGATATGGATATACAGATAGACACAGATAAAATATATAATCCATTGTATATCAAAAAGTATTTGTGGTGGAAGAGATTTAAAGAAAAAACTAAAACAAAAGGTGTAATTATTTAGTTACTTCATTTTAAAACGTGTTCTTTTGTAAACAGATAATTTCATGAAGTTAATAAATTTTAAATTGTGCACCATTGTTTTTATAAAAGCTGTAAAGTGTCCATGGTATGGACATAACAGAAGCATAAGATATTAAGAAGAGGTGGCCAGAATACACAGAAGAACTGTATAAAAAAGATCCTCGTGAACCAGATAACCATGATGGTGTGATCACTCACCTAGAGCCAAAAATCCTGGAATGTGAGGTCAAGTGGACTTTAGGAAGCATCACTATGAGCAAAGCTACTGGAGGCAATGGAATTCCAGCTGAGCTATTTCAGATCCTTAATAGTGGCCACAGGACTTGAAAAGGCCAGTTTTTATTCCAATCTCAAAGAAAGGCAATGCCAAAAATGCTCAAACTACCACACAGTTTTAGTCATCTCACACGCTAGCAAAGTAATGCTCAAAATTCCCCAAGCTACCTTCAACAGTATGTGAACCATGAACTTCCAGATGTTCAAGTGGATTTAGAAAAGGCAGAGGAACCAGAGATGAAATTGCCAACGTCCATTGGATTATAGAAAAAGCAGGAGAGTTCCAGAAAAACATCTACTTCCACTTTACTGACTATGCCAAAGCCTTTGACTGTATGGATCACAACAAACTCTGAAAAATTCTTAAAGAGATGGGAATATCAGACCACCTTACCTGCCTCCTGAGGAATCCGTATGCAGGTCAAGAAGAAATAGTTAGATCCGGACATGGAACAACAGGCCAGTTCCAAATCAGGAAAGGAGTACATCAAGGCTACATATTGATACCCTGTTTATTTAACTTATATGCAGAGTACATCATGCGAAATGCCACACTGGGTGAAGCACAAGCTGGAGTCAAGATTGCTGGGAGAAATATCAATAACCTCAGATATGCAGATGACACCACCCTTATGGCAGAAAGTGAAGAACTAAAGAGCCTCTTGATGAAAGAGGAGAGTGAATAAAGTTGGCTTAAATCTCAACATTCATGATACTAAGATCGTGGCATCCAGTCCCATCACTTCATGGCAAACAGATGGGAAACAATGTATACAGTGACAGACTTTATTTTTTGGGCTCCAAAATCACTGCAGATGGTGACTGTAGCCATGAAATTAAAAGACGCTTGCCCTTTGGAATAAAAACTATGCCCAACCTAGACAGCATATTAAAAAGCAGAGACATTACTTTGCCAAAAAGTCTGTCTAGTCAAAGCAATTGTTTTTCCAGTAGTCATGTATGGATGTGAGAGTTGGACTATAAAGAAAGCTGGGTGCTGAAGAATTGATGCTTTTAAACTGTGGTGTTGGAGAAGACTCTTGAGAGTCCCTTGGACTGAAAGAAGATCCATCCAGTCCCTCCTAAAGGAAATCAGTCTTGAATATTCACTGGAAGGACTGATGCTGAAGCTGAATCTCCAATACTTTGGCCACCTGATGCAAAGAACTGACTCACTGGAAAAGACTCTGATGCTGGGAAAGATTGAAGGCAGGAGGAGAAGAGGATAACAGAGGATGAGATGGTTGGATGGCATCACCGACTCAATGGACATAATTTTGAGCAAGCTGTGGGAGTTGGTGATGGACAGGGAAAACTGATGTGCTGCCGTCCATGGGGTCGCGAAGAGTCGGACATGACTGAGTGACTGAACTGAAAGTGTCCATGAAAACAATTAATGTATCATATGCAGACATTTACATATCCCATTTCACAAATGCATGTAGTCTCCTGTCAATCTAGTAAGTACTGGACCTCTGTCATCAAAAAATATAAATTGTGAAATCTATGTTTTCTCTCCACATTATATAAGAACACTTGCTTGCTCAGTCCAATCATTGTGGGCATAAAATGATCAAGCAAAGTCAAAAGATTTACTTCATGAATGTTAAGTGTCCTAGAAGATTACATTTTAATTATAGGTGGTGGTTTCAATTGTTTTTAAAATTTTTTAAAACTTTTAAAAGATTAAAAATAACTTATCAGTTATTATTAATTGGTAAAACAAGTTTAACCAAGACTGAGAGGCAATAATTCAACAGAGACCGCAAAGCCCAGGAACATCACTTGGCATTTTCAGGAGAAGTGATGATTTCAGAGGAAAATAAATGTTCTGCAGGAAATGAAAACCAAAAGAAGACATTACTTTTATTCCTGAAAATTTATAACTAATTAAATTTTTCTTGTATTGCTAGTCATATTTCCTTCTCCAGTTTCAGTACTATGATGTATAAAACATTGCACAACCTTGTACCTATACATTTTGAAATTGTAACCTTTTTCATCCCATCAGCATTTGTGTGTATAGTGAATAGTAGAATTCATTAGAAACATGACATAATTAATTGTACTTTAAAATGTACACTGCCTATACTTTGGGAGATGTCTAATAAAATCATCTTTTGATATCAGAACATTCTAGAAAGTATTTATATATACAATAAAAGACAATTTAGGCATGGCACATCTGGAAAAAGCCCACTCAGTAAAAAGTAACTGTGGTTATTGATCTTGATTTTAAAAAGGGGAAGGGAAAATAAGATGTATAACATTTTTTGAAAATTAAGAAGCATATATAAGCTTCTAAGGACAGAAAATAAACCATGGATAGCTTATGTTCAGTGTTTAATACAGTTTCACGTGGAAGTTGGCACTCAGAGCTTTAATGGGGATGGTCGTGCTCCTCTCTACACTGGAGGAAACAATTCCATTATTTTGAGGTGTCTGCATTATCCACATGAGTATTTATTGTTCAAAGGAGAGGTGCAGAATGGGAAGGAGATGCATATTTATGCCTCTTCATTAATGTTTATATATATTGAACACTCTGCCCATGCCAGAAATTGTGTGTGGGACTGAAAAAGAAAAGCTTGATTTTTGTCCTGCTTGAACATACGTTCTACCATGTGATGAGAGCTCATTGTGGTAAGTACCCTACTATGCAGGCAGTGAGTGCAAAGGGCTATGGAGCACAGAAGGGAAGCCACTTCTCTTATCCAGGGGTCAGAGAAAGCTTTCCTGTGTGTTTCTCAGTCCCCGTTCTTGCTGCCCTGTGTTAGGTCGTCCTCATCTTGCACCCAGCTTTTAGCCATAGTCTCCTAACTGATCGTCCTGCCTCATGTCCTTGCTCCTGTCCACTCTAAATCTAATTTAGAAGCTTTCACTCTCCCTACATCACTCTCAGGATTACGTTCAAACACAGTATTGTCTCAAAACATCTTTAATAGTTGGGATTCCTTGTTCTTCCCATCCTAATCTCTAGCTATCTTGTTACACTTGACCCTAATGTGTAACTAAGCTACCTTAAGTTCCAAGGACACATTATGTTTATGCATCTCATCTGCCCCTGGTTCATGTACTTCCTCTTTATAGAACATTCTCATCTCCTTTACTGCACCTGTACCTGGTTAATTGATTAGGTTTCTGTTCAGATGTATTCATCCAAGCCAAAAAGACAAGTGTCTTCCTACTATCTTCCCTTTCTCTTGTCCTTTTCATATAATCAATCATCAAATCCTAAAAATTCTAAGACTAAGCATCTTTACTGTGAATTATTTAAAATTTTCCTACCTACTAACACATACCTGCAAGGTTGGTATTCTTGTTCCCCTGGTAAAACTAAAGCTAAAATTGATTAAATTGCCAACTCAGGAGCACACATTTAATAGGTCACACATCTGGGAGGAAAAATCAAATTCCGTCTGACTTCAAAGCCAAAATGCTCTAGCACATTGCCTTTCTACTACCTTTCTGTACTAAACTATTGGAGGTTTGCTCCAAAAATGTTGTTACTTTAAGATGTTTAATTTTTTGTTTCTTCCATATTTATATAAAAATTAGTGGCTAACAAGATTGAGCACTAGACTTTTACTTTATATTTCTAAGGGATAGAAAGTGAGAAATAATTGAAAAGTGATGAAGCAGATGTTTCATTTTAAATAAAACAAATTATTTAAAAAGGATTTCAGACTGATCTCACTTTATATGTAGAATCTAACAAAGCTGAATATACAGAGACATAAATAAAATGGTGGTTACCAGGGACAGGGAAATGGGATAAATGAGGAGATGTTGGTCAAAAGGTACAAAGTTGCAATTATGTAAAATTAATGGGCTGGAGATCTCAAGTACAGCATGATAATTATAGTTAATAATTCCATATTGAATACTGGAAATTTGCTAGGAGAGTAGACTACAGGTATGCTTACTCTTGGAGAAGGCAATAGCACCCCACTCCAGTACTCTTGCCTGGAAAATCCCATGGACAGAAGAGCCTGGTAGGCTGCAGTCCATTGGGTCGTTATGAGTCAGATATGACTAAGCGACTTCACTTTCACTTTTCACTTTCATGCATTGGAGGAGGAAATGGCAATCCACTCCAGTTCTTGCCTGGAGAATCCCAGGGATGGCAGAGCCTGGTGGGCTGCCGTCTATGGGGTCGCACAGAGTTGGACACGACTGAAGCGACTCAGCAGCAGCAGCACTTTTACTCTCACAAGAAAAGGTAACTATGTGAGTAAATGGATATGTTAATTAACTTGACCACAGTAATCATTTGCTATGTGTACATATGTCAAATATCGTGTTGTAAACCTTCAATATAATCAATTTTATGAAAAAATAAAATTCTAATCAGACAAAAATGTCATTGTAGTTATGAATCTCTTATGAACAAATAAAAATGTTAAGATATTGCAAGCAAACTGTAATTTGGGTGGAATTTGGAAATTCTACCACCCACCCACATATAACCATTGTTAGCAAATTTTCCTATATTTTGTAGATTATATATATAATAATGTATTCACATGTATCATACTTCCTTCTACTCAGTATTTTGGGGGAAATGGAGAATATTGAAACAAAAGACTCAGTCTTGAAAGCAAAGCTCTTACAATATGGTAGAATTACATTTTGACTTAAATACATTCAGAGCTAAGGGATAAAACAGGCGTGACAGACATTGAAGTCCCTGTCTTTAGACATTCACCAGAATGGTCTTGATGGGTACACAGTCCAAATTTGTGAAAGTGACACTACAGTGAAGATAAAAATTAGCATGAATGAGAGACTACTTTCAGATTGGAGAAACGCTAGCTGACTTTCATTGAGTAATCCCAAATTGACTTTGGCAAGGACAGAGCCTGTTTAATTTGGGGAGATACTTCCAAATTAACTATTATAATTTTAAAACCATAAAAGAATACAGAGGCAGAGAAGTGAGAGAAAAGTGAAAGTTTGTCTCAAATGTTGACATGGGAGGGTCAGAAAATTTCATGTGGAATCACTGTATCCATTTTTTATTTTTTAATGCATCAGAAAAATTGTAAACAACTTTTTTCCCATTTATATACACATTACTTAAATAGTCATTGCAAGTAGAGAATATTTGAGTAGTGATTAGATACATTTTTATCACAAATGAATAGCTTTGGTCTTTTTCAATTTGTTATGTTTAAGTTTCAGATAAATATTTGTGGATAGTTGTCTAACCTAAGGGGAAATACAGAACTTTTGCTTTTTACTGAAGATTTCAGTTGGTTTTATCCTAGAGTTAGTCTCCAATGATGAGTGAAATCTGTGTTTTATTTCTGCTACAGTTGATTTGAAATGTTTCAGAATAAAGGCAAAACAACAGAGAATTTCAGATAAAGGAAGACAAGGGTCACTGCATAGCTTCTAATCTTCTAATATATCTTAGAAATGATAAATAACAAGAAAGAGCAAATAAAATTTCACAGAAACATACCCATGGTATAACTTGAAAATGAAGAGTGATCAAACTTCAAAATAACTGAAATAAGAAATGGAAAACAAACCTACTAAATCCTAGTGCAAGAGCACATCCTTCTGACAGTTCTGCTCTACCCTGGCCTGCTTTGTTTTGGCACAAGCAAGGACAGACCAAGAAAAACCATTGGTAAGAGAGAAGAAAGCTAGTGGAGAGTCTCAGGTTGATCTAAATGCACTGTCAGAAAGACTATGCTGTTCTTAGTCACTCAGTCGTGTCTGATTCTTTGTGACCCCATGGACTGTAGCCTGCCAGGCTTCTCTGTCCATGAGATTCTCCAGGCAAGAATACTGGAGTGGATAAGCTATCCCTTTGCCAGGGGATCTTCCCAAGCCAGGGATCGAACCCAGGTCTCCTGCATTGCAGGTGGATTCTTCACCATTTGATCTACCAAGGAAGACCAAGAATACTGGAGTGGGTAGCCTGTCTCTTCTCCAAGGGAACTTCTGTACCCGAACTGGGGTCTCCTGAATTTCAAGCAGATTCTTTACCAGCTGAGCTACCAGGGAAGCCCCAGAAAGACTAAGCCTACACTTAGTCTGAAAAATACTAAAAAAAAAAAAAAAAGTGCCTTGGTAGATCAGAGCATGAACTCCAGGGAAAGAGCTACAGGGTGTATGTTGAGCATTCTTGAAAATGTATACCTTCTAGGAGGAAAGGCAAAAATGATGTGAAAAGCCCCCTTTGGCTATTTATTAAATAGTGAAAGATAAAAGAAGCCCCAAAACTGTCTGTCCAGGAAGATAATGGATAACCAAAAATTTGAAGGATATACAACCTGATTTCCAACCACCAAAAGAGCAACAATCAACTCGCCTATCTGAGCTTTAACGATATTAGCAGAAGAAGGTACAATTGAACTAGGAATCTTGTACAATATAAAAAGGAACACAAAAGGGTCCAGTTGTTCTGCATCCATACCAAAACATGCTGTGATCATTGTTTTTAATTTTAGCCATCCTCACTGTAGCCATGAAATTAAAAGATTCTTGCTCCTTGGAAGAAAAGTTACGACCAACCTAGAGAGCATATTAAAAAGCAGAGACATTACTTTGCCAACAAAGATCTGCCTAGTCAAAGCTTTGGTTTTTTTCCAGTACATGTATGGATGTGGTACTGTTGCTGCTGCTGCTAAGTCGCTGCAGTCGTGTCTGACTCTGTGCGACCCCATAGACAGCAGCACACCAGGCTCCCCCATCCCTGGGATTCTCCAGGCAAGAACGCTGGAGTGGATTGCCATTTCCTCCTCCAATGCATGAAAGGGAAAAGGGAAAGTGAAGTAGCTCAGTCATGTCCAACTCTTAGAGACCCCATGGACTGCAGCCCACTAGGCTCCTCCATCCATGGGATTTTCCAGGCAAGAGTACTGGAGTGGGGTGCCAATGCCTTCTCCAGTATGGATGTGAGAGTTGGATTGTAAAGAAAACTGAGCACCAAAGAATTGATGCCTTTGAACTGTGGTGTTGGAGAAGACTCTTGAGAGTCCCTTGGACAGCAAGGAGATCCAACCAGTCCATCCTAAAGGAAAGCAGTCCTGAATATTCATTGGAAGGACTGATACGGTAGCTCAAGCTCCAATACTTAGGCCACCTGATGTGAAGAACTGACTCATTTGAAAAGACCCTGATGCTAGGAATGATTGAAGGCAGGGGGAAAGGGGATGACAGAGGATGGTATGACCGGATGGCATCACCAACTCAATGGACATGAGTTTGAGTAAACTCCAGGAGTTGGTGATGGACAGTGAAGTGTGTTGTGCTGCGGTCCATGGGGCCACAAAGAGTTAGACATGACTGAGTGACTGAACTGAATTGAATAAGTATGCACTGATATCACATAAATGTTTATCATTTGCATTAATTTAATGGCTAATAACATTGAGCATCTTTTCTTATGGTTGTCATCCATATTTATTTTTTGATAAAATATCTGTCAAATCTTTGCTTATTTTTAACTGGGTTCTTTGTTTCATTGGGTTCTTTTTTTCTTTTTAATCAAATTTTATTATTAACTATAAAAGTTCTTTATGTATTCTGGATACCAGTCCTTTATTAGGTAGGTAATTTGCAAATAGTCAGTGACTTGCCTTTTAATTCTATTAACAGTGTCTTACAAAAAGTGAAAGTTCTTAACCTTGATGAAGCACAATTTACTAATATTTAAATTTATGGATCATTACTTTGGTGTCATATCTAGAATTCTCAAAATTGTCTAATTTGNAAAAAAAAAAAAAAAATGTGCCTTGGTAGATCAGAGCATGAACTCCAGGGAAAGAGCTACAGGGTGTATGTTGAGCATTCTTGAAAATGTATACCTTCTAGGAGGAAAGGCAAAAATGATGTGAAAAGCCCCCTTTGGCTATTTATTAAATAGTGAAAGATAAAAGAAGCCCCAAAACTGTCTGTCCAGGAAGATAATGGATAACCAAAAATTTGAAGGATATACAACCTGATTTCCAACCACCAAAAGAGCAACAATCAACTCGCCTATCTGAGCTTTAACGATATTAGCAGAAGAAGGTACAATTGAACTAGGAATCTTGTACAATATAAAAAGGAACACAAAAGGGTCCAGTTGTTCTGCATCCATACCAAAACATGCTGTGATCATTGTTTTTAATTTTAGCCATCCTCACTGTAGCCATGAAATTAAAAGATTCTTGCTCCTTGGAAGAAAAGTTACGACCAACCTAGAGAGCATATTAAAAAGCAGAGACATTACTTTGCCAACAAAGATCTGCCTAGTCAAAGCTTTGGTTTTTTTCCAGTACATGTATGGATGTGGTACTGTTGCTGCTGCTGCTAAGTCGCTGCAGTCGTGTCTGACTCTGTGCGACCCCATAGACAGCAGCACACCAGGCTCCCCCATCCCTGGGATTCTCCAGGCAAGAACNCTCACTGTAGCCATGAAATTAAAAGATTCTTGCTCCTTGGAAGAAAAGTTACGACCAACCTAGAGAGCATATTAAAAAGCAGAGACATTACTTTGCCAACAAAGATCTGCCTAGTCAAAGCTTTGGTTTTTTTCCAGTACATGTACAGATGTGGTACTGTTGCTGCTGCTGCTAAGTCGCTGCAGTCGTGTCTGACTCTGTGCGACCCCATAGACAGCAGCACACCAGGCTCCCCCATCCCTGGGATTCTCCAGGCAAGAACGCTGGAGTGGATTGCCATTTCCTCCTCCAATGCATGAAAGGGAAAAGGGAAAGTGAAGTAGCTCAGTCATGTCCAACTCTTAGAGACCCCATGGACTGCAGCCCACTAGGCTCCTCCATCCATGGGATTTTCCAGGCAAGAGTACTGGAGTGGGGTGCCAATGCCTTCTCCAGTATGGATGTGAGAGTTGGATTGTAAAGAAAACTGAGCACCAAAGAATTGATGCCTTTGAACTGTGGTGTTGGAGAAGACTCTTGAGAGTCCCTTGGACAGCAAGGAGATCCAACCAGTCCATCCTAAAGGAAAGCAGTCCTGAATATTCATTGGAAGGACTGATACGGTAGCTCAAGCTCCAATACTTAGGCCACCTGATGTGAAGAACTGACTCATTTGAAAAGACCCTGATGCTAGGAATGATTGAAGGCAGGGGGAAAGGGGATGACAGAGGATGGTATGACCGGATGGCATCACCAACTCAATGGACATGAGTTTGAGTAAACTCCAGGAGTTGGTGATGGACAGTGAAGTGTGTTGTGCTGCGGTCCATGGGGCCACAAAGAGTTAGACATGACTGAGTGACTGAACTGAATTGAATAAGTATGCACTGATATCACATAAATGTTTATCATTTGCATTAATTTAATGGCTAATAACATTGAGCATCTTTTCTTATGGTTGTCATCCATATTTATTTTTTGATAAAATATCTGTCAAATCTTTGCTTATTTTTAACTGGGTTCTTTGTTTCATTGGGTTCTTTTTTTCTTTTTAATCAAATTTTATTATTAACTATAAAAGTTCTTTATGTATTCTGGATACCAGTCCTTTATTAGGTAGGTAATTTGCAAATAGTCAGTGACTTGCCTTTTAATTCTATTAACAGTGTCTTACAAAAAGTGAAAGTTCTTAACCTTGATGAAGCACAATTTACTAATATTTAAATTTATGGATCATTACTTTGGTGTCATATCTAGAATTCTCAAAATTGTCTAATTTGTAGGCATAAGGTAGTTCATAATATTCCATTATCCTTTTAACATCTGTAGAGTCAGTAATAATGTCACTTTTCATTCTTGGCATTGTTTCTAATCTGGTAGAGCTTTATAATTTATTTTTAATTGAAACATAATTGCTTTACAAATTGTCTTGTTTCTTTCATATATCAACATGAATCAGCCATAGGTATACATATGTCCCTTCCCTCTTGAACCTCCCTCCAACCTCCCACCTCATCCCACCCCTCAAGATTGTCACAGATTACCTCAAGGTTGTCACAGATTACTGGGTTTGAGCTCCATGCATCACAGAGCAAATTCCCACTGGCTATCTATTTTACATATGGTAGTATATATGTTTCAATGCTACTCTCAATTAATCCCACACTTTCCTTCCCCCACTGTGTTCTGTGTTCACAAGTCTATTTTCTATGTCTGCATCTCAATTGCTGCTCTGCAAATAGATTCATAAGTACCATCTTTTTAGACTACATATATATGTGTTAGTCGGAGAAGGCAATGGCAATCCAATCCAGTACTCTTGCCTGGAAACTCCCATGGACGGAGGAGCCTGGTAGGCTGCAGTCCATCGGGTCGCTAAGAGTCAGACACGACTGAACGACTTCAGTTTCACTTTTCACTTTCATGCTTTGGAGAAGGAAACAGCAACCCAATCCAATGTTCTTGCCTGGAGAATCCCAGGGACAAGGGAGCCTGGTGGGCTGCCATCTATGGGGTCACATAGAATCGGACACGACTGAAGCGACTTAGCAGCAGTGGCAGCATATGTGTTAGTACATGTGATTTGTTTTTCTCTTTCTGACTCACTTCACTCTGTATAATAGGCTCTAGGTTCATTCACCTCATCAGAACTGACTCAAATGGGTTCCTTCTTATGGCTGAGTAATACACCATTGTATGTACCACAGCTTCTTTATCCATTCATCAGTTGATGAACATCTGGGTTGCCTCCTAGCTATTGTAAATAGTGCTGTAATGAACATTGGGATGCATGTTCTTTTTCAGTTATTGTTTCCTCAGAGTAAATGCCCAGAAGGGGGGTTGTTGGGTCATATAGTAGATTTATTCCTAGTTTTTAAAGGAATCTCCTTACTCTTCTTCAAAATGGCTGTATCAATTTGCATTCCTACCAACAATGCAAGAGGGTTCCCTTTTCTTCATACCCTTTCCAGCATTTATTGTTTGTAGATTTTTTTTTGATGATGGCCATTTAGACTGGTGTTAAGTAATACCTCACTGTAGTTTTGATTTGCATTTCTCAATAATGAGTGCCGTTAGCATCTTTTCATGTGCTCATTAGCCGTCTGCATGTCTTATTTGGAGAAAGATCTGTTTAAGTCTTCTGCCCACTTTTGATTGGGTTGTTTGTTTTTCTGGTATGGAGCTGCATGAAGTGTTTGTATATTTTGGAGATTAATCATTTCTCAGTTGCTTCATTTGTTATTATTTTCTCCTATTCTGAGGTTGTCTTTTCACCTCGTTTTTAGTTTCCTTTGTTGTGCAAAAACTTTTAAGCTTAATTAGGTCCCATTTGTTCTTTTGTTGTTGCTGTTAATTTTTAAAAATTATTTCCATTTCTCTAGGAGGTGGGTCATAGAGGATCTTGCTGTGATTTATATCAAGGAGTGTACTGCCTATGTTTTCCTCTAAGAGCTTCATATTTTCTGGCTTTATACTCAGGTCTTTAATCTATTTTGAGTTTATTTTCATATATGGTTTAAGGAGGAGTTCTAGCTTCATTCTTTTGCGTGTAATTGTCCAGTTTTCCAAGCAGCACTTATTGATGAGGCTGTCTTTTCTGCATTGTATATTCTTGCCTCCTTTTCAAAGATAAGGTACCCATAGGTGTATGGGTTTATTCTTTGACTTTCTATCTTTTTCCATTGGTCTATATTTCTGTTTTTGTGAGAGTACTGTACTGTTTTGATGATTGTAGCATTATAGTAGTCTGAAATCAGGAAGGTTGACTCCTCTAGCTCCATTTTTCTTTCTCAGGATTGCTTTGGCTATTCCAGGTCTTTTGTGTTTCCGTATAAATTGTGAAATTTTTTTGTTCTATTTCTTTGAAAAAGTTGGTAGTTTGATAGAGATTGCATTGAAAATGTACATTGCTTTGGGTAGTATATTCATTTTCAAATATTGATTCTTCCAACCCAAGAAGATGATATATCTCTCCATTTTTGTCATCTTTGATTTCTTTCATCACTGTCTTATAGCTTTCTGCATGCAAGTCTTTTGTCTCTAGGTATGTTTATTCCTAGTGTTTTATTCTTTTTGTTGCAGTGGTGAGTTGGATTGTTTCCTTAATTTCTCTTCCTGATTTTTCATTGTTAGTGTATAGGAATGAAAAGGATTTTTGTGTATTAATTTTATATCCTACAACTTTTACCATATTCACTGATTAGCTCTAGTAATTTTCTGGTGGTAGCTTTAGGATTTCCTTTGTAGAGGGTCATGTCATCTGCAAACAGTGAGAGTTTTCCAATCTGAACTCCTTTTATTTCTTTGTCTTCTCTGATTGCTGTGGCTAGGACTTCCAAAACTGTTGATAATAGTGGTAAGAATGGGCACCTTTGTTTTGTTCCTGATCTTAGAGGAAATCCTTTCTTTTTTCCTCTGGATAGAATTTTATAGATTGTATTGTTCTCAAAACAACAACAAACCTCTATATGATGCTGGTACTGAAACTACACCCACCCAATTTCTTATAGGCAGTCAATCTAGAGTATATCTATTCATCTTTTCATCCATTCAGCAGACATTTACTGAGAATTTACTAGATGCACTGAAAATACATTAGGTAAAAAGCCCATGCCTTCACAGAATCTACACTCTTGTGAGAGAAACAGATAATAAACAAGACAAAAAAGTAGAACATATTGATGTTGATGATATGTGGTAAGATGAAATAAAAGCAGGGCATGTTAGAGGCTTGGATTTTACTTTAAATAGTAACCAGAGAAGACCTCATCGAGAAGGTGACTATTAAGGACTTGAACTCAGATATTAGGCAGAGCATAGAAGTACAAAAGCACAAGAATGCTTGTCACATAAAGGAAGAGCAATGAGATCAGAGTGGCTGGAGAAAAAGGTCTAAGTGGGGCTGGGCTCCATACAGAGAACAAGCACAAAGTCCAGATTGTGCCTGGCCTTGTATGTCACAGTAAGAACTTTGCTTTTGAGACAGGGAGCAGTTGTAGGGTTTTGAGATGAGAGGTGACACAGTCTGACTAATGTTTTAAAAATATTGCCCTGACTGCTACTGTAGTAAGAATAGTCTTTCCTGGATGGTGGTGGCCGTATGAGCTGAGAGCAGGGTGCAGTGATTGAGACAATAGGGGGTCAGGACTAGGGTGGAAACAAGGTGTGCTCAGATTCTGGATGCATTTTAAGGTACAATTGAGAAGATTTCCCAATTTAAAGTTCTTGGGGTATCCAAGAAAGGAAGAAGTCAAGGATGAATGCCATCAGTAATTTTTTTTTTTTTTTTTGAGTGGCTAGAAGATTGGAGGGCCACTAACTGAGACAGGGAACAAGATAAGAGAAGCAGAATCTGGCAAAAAGCATCATATTGTTGAATGTTTTCCTCACGTTTTCATCTGACTTAAAGTTATTCAGTTTTGTCTCTACCCTCAAAGCTGTTGGAAATGAAGATAAATATTCCATTATTTAAAATAAAGAAACAGAATCAAATACAGTATTAACTGGAATGGGCCTTACAGATTCCTTTGCAAGCAAGAAAATGGAAGACCAGAGAGGAATATTGATGCTTTTCTCTGAGTTGAATTCACTCCTCTGGGCTTCAGCTAAGAGATGAAGTTTATAGATCCAGCCACATGTTTTGACTTTTCTCCTTTATCTGGCCACAGTCTCTATGGAATAAATTTAATACCAGCTGTGAGACTGTCTGATAAACAAGAGGTGCTTGTTAAATTTGGTCTTTATCATAGGAAAATTCCTCTTAACAGGACCAGAAGCTAATTTCCTTTATTTTAAAATTTATTTTAAGGTAATAATATCTTGGAATGAAAATGAGTGAACAGTTCAGCGTTGTAAGAAGCTATTTAACATTGGGCAAGTTATTTTGGGCCTCAGTTTTCTTTAATAGAAAGTAACTTAAGGCAGAAAGTTGGAAGAGACAATTTCTAAGTGCCCTTCTAACATTTCCAGTCTGTGCTTCCACTATTATTGTTTTGGTGGATAAAGTGAAGTGATGCAGAAATATATCCCATACATTCAGACATTTAAGTAACCAACATTCACTAAGTGACTGATGGTATTAATAAAGAATCACAGAGTAGTATGCCTAGAGGAGCTATGACCCTTGGGCAGCGTGCTCAATTTTAATTTACTAGAATAGCAATTTAATGCAATTAATAAAAAAAGGGTTTGTGTTATACCTATAGGAACTGAATTTCATTTTTACCATAAAAGAAGAAGGGTGAGCTAAGAATTACTACTCTGTGGAAAAGTAGACCCTTATTTGTTGCTCAGTTCAGTTCAGGTGATATCAAATACTCTAGAGGTTAGTCAACTAGGTTTTTTTTGTGTTCTATCAAAACAGTGGCTTCACTGGTTTCACTGAGTTTGTTCTTTCCTTTTCATCTTACTTTAGGGAAGTCGTATGACTTTTATAGCTCAAGTTGCCTTGAAAGTCCCATTTAAGGGAAGCTTAACTTATCATGCTTCTGAAAGTTGAATATAGCTTCAGATGGAGATATAGACTTTCCATCCATGGCTCAGGATAAATAGTAGCTTTCAGTTAGCATGGCTAGTCATGCTATGGAGATTTCCATGTAGTTTGGTGTTTTGTTTTCCTAAGATTATTATTTTTTAAAATACAGAGGAAAGAGGAGATGAAGCAAAGTCTGATAACCGAGTTCTAAAGCCCTTATGGAATAAATAGGAGAAGGGCGAGGACCCTATTCCATCTGAGGTGATTTGCCTTAACTCTCTGCAGCAGAGTCACAAGCTGCAGAAGGCCAGATGCCTCACCATGTGTCTGGCCAGATGCTACAGTTGAACCCCTTGTTTCCCAGGACTCTGAGTGGTTGGTTGGTACCAACCCACGGGAATCCCTGTAAACCATCAGGGAAGCTGGAGACAGACAGTGGACTGAGGACTATACTCTGCTGGTTCTGTCCAGGAGCCTCTCTCACCAGGAGAGTGGCAGAGTAGTTCCCTTTCCTTATTCTGCCAGATTTGCGCCAAGTACTTAGTTTTCCAAACTAATCTATATTATTTAGGGCAGACACAGATGGAATGGCTATAATAATAATGTTAAGAATGTTTAATGCCAAAGCAAGGTGCTGGTGTGCTGGTCGCTTGTTGCAGTGTGTGGGGGAGATAGTAATTCAGAGTGGGCCACAGAGGATTCCAAAGTTATCAGTGGTCTATTCTTAGAGGGAAGGGGGGGAGAAGGGTTGGTGAATGGTGTTCATTTTACTATTAATCTTAAAAACCATAGCTCTTTTCAGCTTGTATGTTTGGTAATAATAAAAATAAGATTTAAAAAGTGAAATACATCTACAAACCTACTTTACAATCTTGCTTTACTATATTTGTCATTAGTATGAACTTAAGGAGTATTTAGTGTATCATAACTAGTTCCAGGTACTGTAGAGAATTCATAAACATTTTTTAGG
>SJYV01036226.1:0-18127 GCA_006410875.1 Neotragus pygmaeus | reverse complement strand
GCAAGAAGAATATATTGTACAACACAGGGAAATAAGTCATTATTTTATAATAACATTAAAAGGACTGTAATCTATAAAAATATCAAATTACAGTGCTGTTCATTTGAAATTAATGCAATATTGTGATTAATTATATTTATATAAAAATAATTTAATATTGAACTATAAAAAGAAGGCCAACCTCCTTGGCTACTATTAACACTCAGTCTGCCCTTGACAACCAACAGTGAGCTCTTTTCACCATTCTCTGAAGTGATCAGTTAGCTACCTGGTGGCAGGTTGATTTTACTGGACTGCTTCTGTCATGGAATGACAGTGTTTGGTTCTTTATGGAATACACATGCTAGATGCTAATTTGTTTTCTATGCATGCATTGTTTCTGCCAAAACTACCATCTATGGACTTACAGTATGCCTCATTCACTGTTATTGTACACCACATAGCATTGATTCTGTTCGAAGAACTCACTTTACAGCAAGAGAAGTGTGGCAATAAGCCACATAAACATCATTGGTCTTATTATGTTTCAACCATATTGAAACAACTAGCTTGATTAAATGGTGAAATGATCTTTGATGACTCAGGACTTGTGCCATCTAGATGGGAATACCTTGCAGGGTAAGATCAATCTTTTTCAGAAGGATGTATATGCTTTGAATAGATTTGATATATGGTGCCACTTTTCCCTTAGCCAGGATTCACAGGGCCATATATAAAGCAGAGGAAATGGGAGTGTTACTATTCCCTAAAGAAAATATAGCAAAACTTTGCTTCCTGGTTCTGTAACATTATGCTTTTCTGGAAGAGTTATTTGTTCCAAAGGGAGGAATTTTCATACCAGGAGACACAGTAATGTTTTCATTAATCTGGACTAAGCCTGGGCAGCTGGCGAGAGCCGGGCCGGTGCACTAAGCACAGCTGAGAGGACCTACCCCACGTCTGAGGTCAGTGGCAGCCGGGAAGAGACACCCCGCGTCTGAGGTCAGGGGCGGCTGGGGGGGAGACACCCCACGTCTGAGGTCAGGAATGGCCGGGAGGAGCTACCCCGCTTCCGAAGACAAGGTGGCAGCTGGGTGGAGCTACCCTGCGTTCAAGGCCAGGGGAGGCCAGGGGGAGACACCCCGCATCTGAGGTCAGGGGTGGCTGGAAGAAGCCACCTTGCACTCGAGGCCAGGGGTGGTGACCCTGAGGAGCCACCCCGAGTCTGATGCCAGGGGTGGCAGCTAAGAGGAGTCACCCACGTCCGAGGCCAGGGCCGGCAGCCAGGAGGAGTAACCCGAGGAGTGGTGGCTGTGCAGGCGCAGGAGGGCCTAGAGGAGCTATCCCACATTGAAGGTCAGTAATGGTGGTGGTAGGGAGATACCCCTAATCAAAGATAAGGAGCAGCAGCTGTGATTTGCTGGAGCAGCCATAAAGAGAAACCCCACACCCAAGGTAAGAGAAACCCAAGTACGATGGTAGGTGTTGCAAGAGGGCATAAGACGGCAGACCTACTGAAACCATTCTCAAAGAAAACTAGTCAATCTAATCACACTAGGATCACAGCCTTGTCTATCTCAATGAAATCAAGCCATGCCTGTGGGGCAACCGAAGACAGGCGGGTCATGGTGGAGAGGGCTGACAGAATGTGGTCCACTGGAGAAGGGAATGGCAAGCCACTTAAGTATTCTAGTCTTGAGAACCCCATGAACAGTATGAAAAGGCAAAATGATAGGATACCAGAAGAGAAACTCCCTAGATCATTAGGTGCCCAATATGCTACTAGAGATGAGTGGAGAAATAACTCCAAAAAAATCCCAGGGTTGATCTCCTTCAGAATGGACTGGTTGGATCACCTTGCAGTCCAAGGGACTCTCAAGAGTCTTCTTCAACACCACAGTTCAAAAGCATCAATTCTTGGGCACTCAGCCTTCTTCACAGTCCAACTTTTACATCCATACATGACCACAGGAAAAATGATAGCCTTGACTAGACGGACAACAGAAAAACACTATTGTAAAGCAACTATACTCTAACAAAAATTAGTTAAGGAAAAGGGATAATAAATATGAAAATAAAAATGGAGTCATTTATTTCAAGAGGTTGGAAAATGAAGCCTTGAGACCATTAAACATCTCACAGACCTTACCTGGGTATAACCATGAACTTTTGAACAAGGCCAAATCACAAGTATTCCAAGAACTTTGCAAGGACACCTGCAACTTTTCACAATAGTGGATATTTACCTCCCTTTACTGATAGCCTTAGCACTTTATCATGTTTGCTGCTAAGTCACTTCAGTCATGTCCGACTCTGTGCAACCCCATAGATAGCAGCACACCAGGCTTCCCCATCCCTGGGATTCTCCAGGCAAGAACACTGGAGTGGGTTGCCATCTCCTCCTCCAATGCATGAAAGTGAAAAATGAAAGTGAAGTCGCTCAGTCATGTCCAACTGTTTGCAACCCCATGGACTGCAGCCTACCAGGCTCCCCTGTCCATGGGATTTTCCAGGCAAGAGTACTGGAGTGGGGTGCCATTCCAAGACTAATTTTTGCTTCCAACTCCAATTAAATTGCTCTGTAATGTAATCTTCTCTTATTTTTAAAGACCGTGACTTTAAAAGAAAATAATTTATTTATTTTAATTGGAGGCTACTTTACAATATTGTCATGGTTTTTGCCATACATAGACATGAATCAGCCACGGGTGCACCTGTTTCCCACCATCATGAACCCCCCTTCGACCTCCCTCCCCACCTCATCCCTCTGGGTTGTCCCAGAGCACCAGCTTTTTGATGAGAGCCATTCTGACATGTGTGAATGGATATCTCATGGAGTTTTGATTTTGTATTTCCCTGGTGACTAGCAATTTTGAGAATCTTTTTATGTGCCTATTTGGTCATCTACTTTTACTGTTTAGAGAAATGTTTATTCAAATTTTCTGACCATTTTTTAATAGAGTTGTTTCTTTGCTTGCTTTGATGTTGAGTTATATGAGCTACTTATATACTTTGGACATTAACTCCTTAATAGTTATATAGTTCGCAAATATTTTCCCATTCATTAGGTTGTATTTTTATCTTGATGGGGTCCTTAGCTGGTAAAACAAAAATACCAAATCTACAGAATCCTGCCAATGCTCAAGAAAACACTTCTTCAGTATATTAACAAATATTTTAAACCAAAGTATCAAAAACTGATGTCAATACATAAATTCTTCAATTGTATGCAAAAGCTTTAGATTATGCCAGTTATACAAAATTAAAAGTTCATATGTACTTACATATGTATATATATTCACTTATGTTCAATGCTGATAAATGCAAAGTATTTAACGCTATTACCAGCTCTAAAAATTGGGGGAGAAATACTATGGGAATATATTATTCTAAAAAGAATAGTTACAAAGTAATACATTGATAGTGAGGAAAAACCAAGAAAGGGTAAATGAAAATGGCAGTACCTGAAATCCTTCTCACATTAGTGTCCTGTAGCTTGCAAACACAGTTGTTGACGTTTAAGATTTGATATTCTTATCTGGTCATTAAATATTTACTTCTAATTATAGTCTTATGGGGAACAAAAACAAAAATTAATTTAATTATCAATGATGCAATAAATGTGAAACTATTCTCTTAAAACTGGTAGCAAAGAGGAAAACATGTTGGGGATTTATTTTTCCTACTTTGAAAGCAAGTTAAAATGATAAAACTTATTGAATTAGTTACTCAGGAATCACATGTTTCTGACAAGTAGAATACACAGGGTTCTACTGTTTGAAATGGAACTAAGACTACAAAGCTTTCGTTTTTAGTCTCAGAGTCTCCTGAGGGAAATCAAAAGGCTTCTGTCTTTCAACAGTTTGAGTGAGATGATATTTGAGATGTTGAGAGCTGCTAAACTATTAAAACAGTAACAAAACTCATGCAAATAAATTTATTTTTGACTATGCAAAAGCTTCTTTTTGTCTGTTCCTTTATTCTCTCACTAAGTTACCAAAAAAAAAAAAAATAGAGTGGAAAAGATTTTAAGAATATTTGTCTTTCTTCTCAGCCAGAAAGGAACAAATCAGTGTTTGTAGTAACCATTCACTGAGCCATTCCTTCCCTAGTCTCCTCTTTACTCATAGTTTTATTTGATTGATGATAGAAAGCCCAATATAAACAAACTTCAAAATCAAAGTTTCATGGAGATTTACTAGAGAACTCACTACTTTAATCTGATGGAATTAATTGCTTGTCCTGACATTCTTTATTGCAAAACTGATCCTTAGTTCCCATAACCTGAAAATTGTGGGAAGACATACTTGAGGTGAAAAGAGGCAACATGATTTGGACAGTGACATCCAAAATAAATCCTATCTGTGAATGGTGACCTGATTTTTGGTTTTGTTTCCTGAAATGTTAAGTGTAAGACAGTATTCTTTCTAGCTAATCTGGGAAAATAGGTGCTTTATATTTTCCCTTGAGGAAAAGACTTAACCTAGAAGGAAGGCAAAGGTGAGGGAGGGGTTAGTTTACCATTAACCAAAAACTGTAAAATAGAAGTGAGATAATAAAGTAATGAAGTTCTTAGGAGAGTTTGGAATTTAAAACCTTTAAAAAATTAAACCATGAAAATTAGCAATTTGTATTCATTCACTTGTCCTGACTGTAAAAGATTTGTAAGGAAGGTTCATTTTATTATTGTTTCTATTTTTTACCTTCTAATTTTGAAATAATTTCAGATTTACACACACAAAAAAATCACAAGTAGTACAAAGAATCCCTGTATATCCTTGACCCAGATTCCTCAAAATTTAGCTTATTATATAAACATATTACAATAATCAAAATCAGTAAAGTAACATTGATATGGCATTTTCTACACACTTTATTGACGTTTCCAACTGTTTCACTAATTTCTTTTTTCTACTTCTACTGATGTTATATTTCATCATATACTAATTATCTCTTCAATATTCTTTAATTTGGAAGAGCTTCTCAAAATGTCTCATTATTGATGAAGTTAGCCTTCATCATTGAGTTAATGTGATATCTGACAAGTTCCTAGAGTGTAAAGTTAATACTTTCCCCTTTTTAATTAATAAATATTTTAAGGAGATACTTTGGGGCCATGCAAGTAACCTGTTTCTCAAAGTACATTTGGTCACTGATTTTATCATTCACTGTTAATTAGGAACTGAAAAATACTGTGGTGTTTACCAATGGCAATTTTCTATGTTCATAATTTTTCTACATTTTTTTGAATTACGTTTTCCATTCTCAATGTATTTATTATTGTTGATTTGTATTAGTATGGATTAAGTTATTATTATTTAACTCTGTAGATAGCAGTCCATTACTATTATTATATAATTTTTGCTGAAGTTTTCCTTTTAGTGGTTGAGAGCACCTCTGAACTGGATCGTGTAGACAGGTCTTAATTTTAGTCATCACATTTTTAGAAATCAATGAGCTATTTTATGAAACTATGTACACAAACTGGACTATTTTAGGTGCCAAAAATGTAAAGGTGTTAAAATATTAACTATGAAAAAGCTATTAGATTTCTGTTATCAGTTTAGCCAATAATCAGTTGTCAGTAATTTCTCATTCCTTCATCTCAGTGAATTTTTATCACTACAAAGGGAACAAAATGTGGTCCACTGGAGAAGGGAATGACAAACCACTTCAGTATTCTTGCCTTGAGAACCACATGAACAGTATGAAAAGGCAAAAAGTTAGGACACCAAAAGATGAACTCCCCAGGTGGGTAGGTGCCTAATATGCTGCTGGAGATCTCGTGAGAAATAATTCCAGAAAGAATGAAGGGATGGAGCCAAAGCAAAAACAACACCAAGCTGTGGATGTGACTGGAGATAGAAGCAAGGTCCGATGCTGTAAAGAGCAATATTGCATAGGAACCTGGAATGTCAGGTCCATGAATCAAGGCAAATTGGAAGTGGTCAAACAGGAGATGGCAAGAGTGGATGTCAACATTGTAGGAATTAGCAAACTAAAAAGGACTGGAATGGGTGAATAAAACTCAAATGATCATCATATCTACTACTGTGGCCAAGAAGCCTTTAGAAGAAATGGAGTAGCCCTCATCATCAACACAATACTCTGAAATTCAGTACTTGGATGCAATTTCAAAAATAACAGAATGATCTCTGTTTATTTCCAAGACAAACCTTTCAATATCACGGTAATCCAAGTCTATGCCCCGAAGAGTAATGCTGAAAAAATTGAAGTTGAATGGTTATATGAAGACTTACAAGACCTTTTAGAACTAACACGCCAAAAAGATATCCTTTTCATTATAAGGGACTGGAATGTAAAAGTAGGAAGTCAAGAAACACCTAGAGTAACAGGTAAATTTGACCTTGGAGTACAGAATGAAGGAGGGAAAAGGTTAATAGAGTTTTGGCAAGAGAATGCACTGGCCATAGGNAAAAGATATCCTTTTCATTATAAGGGACTGGAATGTAAAAGTAGGAAGTCAAGAAACACCTAGAGTAACAGGTAAATTTGACCTTGGAGTACAGAATGAAGGAGGGAAAAGGTTAATAGAGTTTTGGCAAGAGAATGCACTGGCCATAGGAAACACCCTCTTGCAACAACACAAGAGAAGACTCTACACACAGACATCACCAGGTGGTCAAAACCAAAATCAGATTGATTATATTCTTTTCAACCAAAGATGGAGATGTTGTATACAGTCAGCAAAAACAAGAGAAGGAACTGACTGTGGCTCAGACCATGAACTCGTTATGGCCAAATTCAGAAATTGAAGCAAGTGGAGAAAACCACTAGACCATTCAGGTATGAGCTAAATCAAATTGCTTATGATTATACAGTGGAAGTGCGAAATAGATTTAAGGGACTAGATCTGATGGAGGGAATGCCTGATGATTTATGGATGGAGGTTTATGACGTTGTACAGGAGACAGGGATCAAGACAATTCTCAATAAAAAGAAATGCAAAAAAGCAAAATGCTGTCTGAGGAGGCCTTACAAATATCTGTGAAGAGACGTGAAAAGCAAAGGAGAAAAGGAAAGATATGCCCATTTGGATGCAGAGGTCCAAAGAATAACAAGGAGAGATAAGAAAGCCTTCCTCAGTGATCAGTGCAAAGAAATAGGGGGAAATAATATAATGGGAAAGACTAGAAATCTCTTCAATAAAATTAGAGACACAAGGGAACATTTCATGCAAAGATGAGCTCAATAAAGGACAGAAATGCTAGGGACCTAACAGAAGCAGAAGATATTAAGAAGAGGTAGCAAGAATACACAGAAGAACTATACAAAAANAAATGGATAACCAACAAGAACCCATGGTATAGCACAGGAAAGTCTCCTCAATGTTATGTGGCGGCCTGGATGGGAGGAGAGTTTGGGGGATAATGGATATATGTATATGTATGATCCCTTTGCTGTTCACCTGAAACCATTACAACATTGTTAATTGGCTATACTGCAATATGAAGTAAAAGGTTTAAAAATAACAATAATAAGGATGTACTGAACAAGCCAAAAATCTCAGCTAAATCAACAAGAGCAGGCTGGTTTTAAGGTAGGGATCAACCTACTTACCCTCTTTGTGACCCAATAATCCTGACATCACCTAATTAGGGTACATACTATTATTACCTCCAGTTTTCCAGATGAGGAAATGAGGATTTACTAATTTGGCCAAACTCACTGAGCAAGGATATAACAGAGCTAAGATATGTGGTCATATTGGCCTGTGTACTCCACTCCAACACGTCACAGATCTCACCACCCACTGGACAGGCCAAGAAAGGGGAATGAGCCAGCCAGAGTCAGACAGCTGGTGAGGCACAATGAAGATTAATGAGAAAATGTGGTTTAACGAAATGATGCAAAGTCAAACTATATAAACTGAAGCAACTTTCTCTTTACAAAGTAAACACCACCAAGAGTCCAAGTTGGAACTTTCAAGTAAACCTTGTCCCGTGTTTATGCTTTATAGGTAAGGTCCACGTGGAAGGACAGGAACATTTTTACATGGAAACACAAACTATCCTGGCTATCCCCCAAGAGGAAGATAAAGAAATGGTGCTACACCTTGGAACACAGTTCCAGACCCATGTGCAGGTAACAGAGTATTTTTGGAAAATGAGACTCCAAATGACTATGTGACAGAGGCCCTTACAACCAGGCTTTCCCCTCTAGGGGCCTTTTGAGGCCTGCCCTCACTGTACGCTTGCTATTAGCAGAAGTCCAGAATGAAGGAAATGGGGCAGATGTTTCCCTGAAAGGGCAGACCTTTCCGAGATCTGAAAATTGTGCTGCCTTCCCAAAACAGAGAGCAGAGTCCATCTTTCCCTTCTAACAACTTATAGTGTAAAACCTAANCATGACAACTCAAAACCTATGGGATGCAGCAAAAGCAGTTCTAAGAGGGAAGTTTATAGCAATACAATCCAACCTCAAGAAATAAGAAAAACATCAAATAGACAACCTAATTTTACACCTAAAACAACTGGGAGAAAGAAGAACAAAAAAACCCCGAAATTAGTAGAAGGAAAGAAATCATAAAGATTCAAGCAGAAATAAATGAAAAAGAAGGGAAAGAAACAATAGTAAAGATTAATAAAACCCAAAGCTGGTTCTTTGAGAAAATAAACAAAATTGACAAACCTTTAGCCAGATTCAAGAAAAAAAGAGAGAAGAATCAAATCAACAAAATTAAGAAATGAAAAAGGAGAGATTACAACAGACAATGCAGAAAGACAAAGGATTTTAAGAGATTGTCATGAACAACTGTATGGCAATAAAATGGATAGCCTGGAAGAAATGGACAGATTCTGGGAAAAGTTCAATTTCCCAAGACTGAACTAGCAAAAAATAGAAATTATTAACAATACAATTACAAGCACTGAAATTGAAGCTGTGATCAAAAATCTCCCAAAAAACAAACGCTCAGGACCACGTGGCTTCACAGGAGAATCCTATCAAACATTTAGAGAGGAGGTAATGTCTATCCTNTAGCAAAAAATAGAAATTATTAACAATACAATTACAAGCACTGAAATTGAAGCTGTGATCAAAAATCTCCCAAAAAACAAACGCTCAGGACCACGTGGCTTCACAGGAGAATCCTATCAAACATTTAGAGAGGAGGTAATGTCTATCCTAAAACTCTTCCAAAAAATTGCAGAGGAAAGAACACTTCCAAATTCATGCTATAAGGCCACCATCACCCGGATACCAAAACCAGACAAAAACAATACAAAAAAAGAAACTACAGGCCAATATCACTGATAAACATAGATGCAAAAATCCTCAATAAAATTTTAGCAAACAGAATTCAACAACACATCAAAAAGCTCATACATCATGATCAAGCTGGGTCTATTCCAAGGATGTAAGGTTTCTTCAATATATGCAAACCAATCAATGTGATATGCCTTATGAACAAATTGAAAGATAAAAACTATATGATCATCTCAGTAGATGCAAAAAAAGCCATTGACAAAATTCAGCACCCATTTATGATTAAAACTCTTCAAAAAATGGGCATAGAAGGAACCTATCTCAACAGGGCACTGGCCAAATATGATAAACCCTACAGCAAATAGTATTCTCAGTGGTGTAAATCAGAGCACTGCCCCTAAGATCAGGAACAAAACAAGGGTGTCCACTTTTGCCACTATTATTCAACATAGTTCTGGAAGTCCTAGCTACAGCCATCAGAGAAGAAAAAGAAATAAAAGGAGTCCAGATCAGAAAAGAAGAAGCAAAACTCTCACTGCAGATGATATGATACTGTACATAGAAAACCCTAAAGATAGTATCAGAAAACTACTAGAGCTAATCAGTTAATTTAGCAAAGTTGCAGGATACAAAATCAATATACAAAATTACTTGCATTTCTATATACTAATAATGAAAAATGAGAAAGAGAAATTAAGGAATCAAACCCATTCACCACTGCAACAAAAAGAATTAAATATCAAGGAATAAACTTACCTAAGGAGACAAAAAAATTGTACACAGAAAATCATAAGACACTAATTAAAGAAATTAAAGATGACAAAAACAGATGGAGAGATATTCTATGTTCCTGGGTAGAAAGAATCAATATTGTGAAAATGATTATAGTACCACACACAGTCTACAGATTCAATGTGATCCCTATCAAAGTTCCATTGACATTTTTCACAGAACTAGAACAAAAAATCTCACAATTCATATGGAAACACAAAAGACCCTGAATAGCCAAAGCAGTCTTGAGAAAAAAGAAGAGAGCTGAAGGAATCAACCACCCTGACTTCATATTATACTACAAAGCTACAGTCATGAGGACAGTATGGTACTGGAAACAGAAATAATACAGACAACAGAACAAGATAGAAAGCACAGAAATAAACCCATGCACCTATGAGTGCTTATTTTTGACAAAGGAGACAAGAATATACAATGGGGGCAAAGACAGCCTCTTCAATAAATGGTGCTGGGAAAACTGGACAGCTACATGTAAAAGAATGAAATTCGAACACTTACTAACACCATACACAAAGATAAACTCAAAAGGGACTAAAGACCTAAATGTAAGAACAGAAACTATAAAACTCTTAGAAGAAAACATAGGCAGGACATTGAATGACATAAATCAAAGCAAGATCCTCTATAACCCACCTCCTAGAGTAATGGAAATAAAAACAAAAGTAAACAAGGGGACCTGATTAAACGTAAAAGCTTTTTCACAGCAAAGGAAACTATAAGCAAGGTGAAAAGACAACCCTCAGAATGGGAGAAAATAATAGCAAATAAAACAACTGAAAAAGGATTNATAAGCAAGGTGAAAAGACAATCTTCAGAATGGGAGAAAATAATAGCAAATGAAGCAACTGACAAAGAATTAATCTCAAAAATATACAAGCAACACCCGCAGCTCAATTCCAAAAAAAAATTAACGACCCAATCAAAAAATGGGCCAAAGAACTAAACAGACTTTTCTCCAAAGAATACACAGAAATGGTTATCAAACACATGAAAAGATGCTCAACATTACTCATTGTCAGAGAAATGCAAATCAAAACGACAATGAGGTGCCATCTCTTGCCCCTCAGCATGGCTGCTATCCGAAAGTCTACAAACAATAAATGCTGGAGAGGGTGTTGACAAATGGGAACTCTCTTACACTTTTGGTGGAAATTCAAATTAGTACAACCACTATGGAGAACAGTGTGACAATAGGTTAACAAACTGGAAATACAACTGCCATATTACCCAGCAATCCCACTGTTGGTCTTACACAAGGAGGAAACCAGAACTGAAAGAGACATATGTACCCCAATGTTCATTGCAGTGGTGTTTACAATAGCTGGGACATGGAAGCAACCTAGATATTCATCAGCAGAGGTATGGATAAGAAAGCTATGGTAAATATAGACAACGGAATGTTACTCAGCTATTTAAAAGATCGCATTTGAATCAGTTGTAATGAGATGGATGAAACTGGAGCCTATTAAATATGATATTTAGAAAGATGATATTGATGACCCTATATGCGTGACATCAAAAGAAACACGGATGTAAAGAACAGACTTTTGGACTCTGTGGGAGAAAGTGAGGATGGAATTATTTGAGACAATAGCATTGAAACATGTATACTACCATATTTGAAATAGATTTCCAGTCCAGGTTTGATGCCTGAGACAAGGTGCTCAGGGCCGTTGCACTGGGACGACCCTGATGGATGGGATGGGAAGGGCGATGGGAAGGGGTTCGGGATGTGGGACACATGTACATCCACGGCTGATTTATGAGAATGTATGGCAAAGACCACTACAATCTTGTAAAGTAATTAACCTCCAATTAAAATAAATAAGTTAATTTACAAAAATATTTGCTATATTCATTTTATTTTATTTTTTACTTTCATCTATTTCTATTTACACTCAAAGTACCTTTTCAGAAAATGTTGAAAATGATAAACATAGAGGGAAGAGTATATATGAAACATTTCATATCTTATGGGAAAAAAAAGAAAACATCTTATTACTTGAAGAATTATGTTTAACTCCAACCAAGACAGGATTGTTCTAATTTAAGATTTCTCAGCTTTGCTGATAAAAAAAGCAGCATTTCACAATATATTTTCTTAATCAATGTATTCAGAGTAAAACTTTTTAAGATTATGTCTAAATGCAACAAATTGATGCTTAAATATTATAAAATACATTATACTTAAGTAAATAATTCTTCAGTGGTTTATACTGAATACACACATTATTTGCAGATGGTTTATCGATTTTTAAAGTCAGTATAAATGTCAGCATCAATTTTTCAATAAAAAAGGCACTGTACAATAGTCTTCTTATATTACAACAGATATAACTTGTAAAGCAGTCCCCATTAGTATCACACGTCAGTTAATTTTATGAAAAATAGTCTGTTTAATTGCATATTAATTTTTTAATACTGTGTTGTGTAGGGTAACAGAATCATTAATCAATTTCTTACAGCACATAAAATTAACTTTTCTATTTGAGACAGAAGTGTCTTACATGTGCAATTAGAATTTCATTGATAGTATAAGGGAAATTTGAAATCATACGTACGCCTCTGTGTAAGCTCTCACAAAGTAGACTGACCTGGTTTCGTTTGAGATATTTGGAAGCTTATGTAATTCACTCTGAATTTCAAATGGAACCTAAAGTTCTCAATTCTCACAGCTCTCAGGAAGTTTAATTTACCATAATAAGCACTGTTTTGACTAATTGGCTTCATTTTCAGGTGCCAGTGGAACTTATGGGGAAAGAAAGTGTACATTTGCCAGGGCTCAAGCCAATGGAAGCATTCTAGTCTAATGTGACAATGAATCAGTCCATGGTTACTTCGCCCAAATGGAAGGATTTTCACCTCTGAAGATCCACAGCTTAGATCAGTAGTACCAAATATACAAACGCAGGTGCTCTCATGTTATACCGAGCCCAGCACACATTTCCAGCCTTGTAAACAGCATCTGGGACTCAGGGAAGAGAAGAAAGGGGAGGGATTTGCATCTGACTCAGGCAAATAAAATTAAATGGATAGAAAAAGAGAGCAATGGCAAGCTATGTATTGTTAGCAATGATGGCGATAGAAAATGAACATGCATAGTCACCCTTATATACATTTTACAATATCCACTTCCTTTGGAACCAAAAATCCTGTGGATTACAACAGCTGCCCTTTTTCCAATCAGGATAACTGTGTCGTGGGTAGGTTTCAACCACTGGTCCAAACATTTTTAATGGGAACTAAGAAATAAGATTGTGCTNTATATACATTTTACAATATCCACTTCCTTTGGAACCAAAAATCCTGTGGATTACAACAGCTGCCCTTTTTCCAATCAGGATAACTGTGTCGTGGGTAGGTTTCAACCACTGGTCCAAACATTTTTAATGGGAACTAAGAAATAAGATTGTGCTTCAATAGATGGAAATTCCCAGGAAAATTCTGAAAGGGTGGGGAAAGGAGATGTGGAGACTGAAATTACAAAATTTCTACCAGCTATACAGTAAAAGTAGGAAGAAACTACTACTTTCAGATCTATATTTATCAATCTTCAGCCTTTTGATACTGCTATGTTCCCCTGAAATACTGAAAGCATTTTAGGACCTTGATATGAAGACAAGAGTAGATTATTTTAGAATAAAAATGTTTGAAGCAGTCCAAATCATACTCACCCTTTAAAAACAGTTTCAATTTCTTCTTCCCCAAGAAAGACTTCCAGGTCACTTTAACCCAAATGCATATGTCCTACTCTGAACCACTCCGGAGGCTACTTCCTTTATTACTCATTGTGATACAAGTTATTAATCACATTCAGTTCAGTTCATTTCAGTTGCTCAGTCCTGTTCGACTCTTCGCGACCTCATGAATTTCAGCATACCAAGCGTCCCTGTCCATCACCAACTTCCAGAGTTCACTCAAACTCACGTCCATCAAGTCAGTGATGCTATCCAGTCATCTCATCCTCTGTCGTCCCCTTCTCCTGCCCCCAATCCTTCCCAGCATCAGAGTCTTTTCCAATGAGTCAACTCTTCTCATGAGGTAGCGAAAGTACTGGAGTTTCAGCTTTAGCATCATTCCTTCCAAAGAACACCCAGCACTAATCTCCTTTAGAATAGTCTGGTTGGGTCTCCTTGCAGTCCAAGGGGCTCTCAAGAGTCTTCTCCAACAACACAGTTCAAAAGCATAAATTCTTCAGCGCTCAGCTTTCTTCACAGTCCAATTCTCACATCCATACATGACTACTGGGAAAACCATAGCCTTGACTGGATGGACCTTTGTTGGCAAAGTAATATCTCTGCTTTTCAATATGCTATCTAGGTTGGTCATAACTTTCCTTCCAAGTAGTAAGGATCTTTTAATTTAATGGCTGCACTCATCATCTGCAGTTATTTTGGAGCCCCCCAAAATAAAGTCTGACAGTGTTTCCACTGTTTCCCCATCTATTTCCCATTGCTTTATAGCAATTCAACTTTTTCTTGATTTCTTTTCTTTTAAAATATTTTAGCGTTTCACATGTCTATATATAACTCTAGAAGATAAACTCCTTGAGACTTTAAACATTCTTACACATCTTAGCATCTCTCCTGATACTTCCCAAGTGATTTTCATATACAGAAGCTCTTAGTATTAGTGTGTTAACTAATTGGGGATAAGAATTAAGAAAAATGGAAACCACCAAGGAGTAAAATTCCACCAGAAATTCTATAGAAATTGAACCAGATCAGAAAGTTGAAAGCACAAAACACTGAGGAATGGACTTTTGGGCCTCAGTGACTTTCTTAAATATATTCATTTTATGTTAGTAATATCGTGAGTGTGCTAAGTTGCTTCAGTCACATCTGACTCTTTGTAACCTTATGGATCATAGCCAACCAGGCTCATCTGTCCGTAGGATTCTCCAGAAATGAATATTGGAGTGGGTTGCTGTGCCCTCCTTCAGGGGATCTTCCCAAAGCAGAGATTGAATCCATTTGTTGGCAGATGGGTTCTTTACCACACACCACCTGGGAAGTTAGTAATATTATCACATTTAGTTTTAAGTTAAAAGATAGTTTCCTTTAGAAATAACCTTGAGGCAAGTTGAACACTCCATTAATTGATTATAAGCTCTATTTTATTCACCCTAATGCTTTTCTTTCCCCCAAATCATATTGATTTCTTCAATTGTAAAATAGATGACCAGTTCAAGTTTGATACATGAAGCAGGGCACTCAAAGCTGGTACTCTGTGACAATTCAGAAGCAAGGGTGGTAGGAGGGGGTTCAGGATGGGGAGACACATGTGCACCCGTGGGTGCTTCATGTCTATGTGTGGCAGAAACCACCATAATATTGTAAAGTAACTAACTTACAATTTAAATAAATCAATTAATTTTTAAAAAGCCAAATTTATTTTCTCTTTTTAAATAAACTTGAGCTTCCCTTGGACAGGAAGGAGATCAAACCAGTCTATCTAAATGAAATCAACTCTGAATATATGTTGGGAGGACTGATGTTGAAGATGAAGTTCCAATACTTCAGTCACTTGATGCGAATAGCTGATTCTTTGGTAAAGACCCTGATGCTGGTAAAGATTTAGGGCCGGAGGAGAAGTGAGTGGCAGAGGATGAGATGGCTAGATAGCATCAGTGACTCAATGGACATGAGTTTGAGCAAACTCTGGGACATAGTGAAGGACAGGGAAGCCTGGAGAGCTGCAGTCCACGAGGTCACAAAGAGCTGAACATGACTGAGCCACCGAGAAACAAGAGAAAGAATAGAAAGCTTCATTTGTTAGGCCAGAGTTTTTTCTTTTAACTTTAAATATAAATTTATTTATTTTAATTGGAGATTAATTACTTTACAATATTATATTGGCTTTTCCATACATCAACATGAATCTGCCACAGGTATACACGTATTCCTCATCCTGAACTCCTCTCCCTCTTCTCTCCCCATACCATCCCTCTGGGTCATCCCAGTGCACCAGCCACAAGCATCCAGTATCATGCATTGAACATGGACTAGTGATTCGTTTCATATATGATATTACACATGTTTTAATGCCATTATACCAAATCATCACACCCTCTCCCTCTCCCACAGAGTCCAGAAGACTGTTTTATACATCTTTGTCTATTTTGTTGTCTTGCATACAGGGTTATCATTACCATCTTTCTAAATTCCATATATACGCTTTAGTGTACTGTATTGGTGTGTGTTTTTTTTTTGGCTTACTTTACTCTGTATAATAAGCTCCAATTTCATCCACCTCATTAGAACTGATTCAAATGTATTATTTTTAATGACTGAGTAATACTCCATTGTGTATATGTACCACAGCTTTCTGATCCATTTACCACTGATGGACATCTAGATTGCTTCCATGTCCTGGCTATTATAAACAGTGCTGTGATGAACATTGGGGCACACGTGTCTCTTTCAATTTTGGTTTCCTCAGGGTATATGCCCAGTAGTGGGATTGTTGGATCATAAGGTAGTTCTATTTCCAGTTTTTTAAAAATTTTCCACACTGTTCTTCATAGTGGCTGTACTAGTTTGCATTCCCACCAACAGTGTAAGAGGGTTCCCTTTACTCCACACTCTCTCCAGCATTTATTGCTTGTAGACTTTTGGATCAGAGCCATTCTGACTGGCGTGAAATGGTACTTCATTGTGGTTCTGATTTGCATTTCTCTGAGAATGAGTGATGTTGAGCATCGTTTCATGTGTTTGTTAGTCATCTGTATGTCTTCTTTGGAGAAATGTCTATTTAGTTATTTGGCCTATCTTTTGACTGGGTCGTTAATTTTTCTGGAATTGAGCTGCAGGTGTTGCTTGGATATTTTTGAGATTAGTTGTTTGTCAGTTGCTTCATTTGCCATTGTTTTCTTGCATTCTGAAGGCTGTCTTTTCACCTTGCTTATAGTTTCCTTTGATGTACAGAAGATTTTAATTTTAATTAGGTCTGATTTGTTTATTTTTGCTTTTATTTCCAATATTCTGGAAGGTGGGTCATAGAGGATCCTGCTGTGATGTGTGTCAGAGAGTGTTTTGCCTATGTTCTCCTCTAGGAGTTTTATAGTTTCTAGTCTTACATTTAGATCTGTAATCCATTTTGAGTTTATTTTTGTGCATGGTGTTAGAAAGTGTTCTACTTTCATTCTTTTAAAGTGGTTAACCAATTTTCCCAGCACGACTTGTTAAAGAGATTGTCTTTAATCCATTTTATATTCTTGCCTCTTTTGTCAAAAATAAGGTGCCCATAGGTGCATTGATTTATCTCTGGGCTTTCTATTTTTTTTCCGTTGATCTATATTTCTGTCTTTGTGCCAGTACCATACTGTCTCGATTATTGTGACTTTGTACTATAGCCTGAAGTCAGGCAGGTTGATTCCTCTAGTTCCATTCTTCTTTCTCAAGATTACTTTGGCTATTGGAGATTTTCTGTATGTCCATACAAATTGTGAAATTATTTATTCTAGCTCTGTGAAAAATACCATTGGCAAATTGATAGGGATTGCATCAAATCTATAAATTGCTCTGTGTAGTACACTTATTTTCACTATGTTGATTCTTCCAATCCATAAACATGGTATATTTCTCCATCTATTAGTGTCCTCTTTGATTTTTTTTCACCAGTGTTTTATGCTTTTCTATATATAGGTCTTTTGTTTCTTTAGGTATATATATTCCTAAGTGTTTTATTATTTTCATTACAACAGTGAATGAAATTGTTTCTTTAAATTCTCTTTCTGTTTTCTCATTATTAGTGTATAGGAATGTAAGGGATTTCTGTGTGTTGATTTTATATCTTGCCACTTTACTATATTCTTTCATTAGATTTAGTAATTTTCTGGTGGAGTCTTTAGGGTTTTCTATGTAGAGGATCATGTCACCTGCAAAGAGTTAGAGTTTTACTTCTTCTTTTCCAATTTGGATTCCTTTTATTTCTTTTTCTGCTCTTATTACTGTTGCAAAGGCTTCCAGAAATATGCTGAATAGTAGTGGTGAAAGTGAGCACCCTTGTCTTGCTCCTGACTTCAGGGGAAATGCTTTCAATTTTTCACCATTGAGGATGTTTTCTGTGGGTTTGTCATATATAGCTTTTCTTATGTTGAAGTATGTTCCTTCTATTCTTGCATTCT
>SJYV01036214.1:0-15073 GCA_006410875.1 Neotragus pygmaeus | reverse complement strand
GTTCTATATATCAATAATTACCAAATTCACTAAAAGATTCATCACTTTACATTAGTTATCTAATAATGTGATATGTGATGCTTCTCTTCTACTAAGTCTAGAAAAGCATGCCACACTAATTTTAGTGTGTACCAAGTACATTTAAATATCCTACATCTCTCTTTTCAAGGACAGACTTTGACAATGTGTTGCAATATACCAAAATTTTGAGACCAGAAAAATAAATTACAAAGTCATCATGAAATAAGTGTTTCAGAATAGCTGAATCATAGCCTATGAGAGTTAAAAATATATGTATCTAAACCTTTCTTTAATTGTCATTTCTTTTTGGCTGTTAGAAGCATCTGTGCATAGTCTAACAACAGGCATTGACACATTTTATTTTTCCAAGTATCTTGACAGAAATAAAATGCTTTGCTGAATATCTGATAATTGATCATAACTGGATGGATCCTGTTTAAATTTGATAGCATCTCTATTAAAAATCAGAATGCACTGCAAACACTAATGTCACTTCCAGGTTTATGTTTGTTTTTTGCCATTGAATTAAAAAAAAAAATCTTTCAGTGAACTAAATAATACTTTAGCTATTTCTTGAAATTTCAACAACACTTCTTTAAGAAAAATGTGGTATTTTTGTTGTGAATATATTAATAATATACCAAGTTTTTGATCAGTAATATGATCAATAATAGATGCACTATTTTAACCCAACACATAACATTTATATTGAAACCCTTAAGATGTGCTACTGTTTTGTCTAGTAAAAATATTTTCTCAAAGAGATAGTTATGCATTCATCAATGGAAACTTTTAAATGAATAATAACAACAGAGGAAAAATGTTCTAGAAGAATTATCATTATATTTAGTGTTTTTTTTTTTAATTCAACAAATGCTTTTGAGTGCTAAGTTTTGGGCATTGTTTTAGGTGTCAGGGTAGAGAAATAAAAGGATAGGGAGTGAAGGCAAAAACCATGCCTTGAACAACTCATGTTTACTGTTCCAACAGGTAGTCTTCTATCTGAAGTGGGTATGGCATAGATCCGGAGAAGGCAATGGCACCCTACTCAAGTACTCTTGCATGGAAACTCCCATGGATGGAGGAGCCTGGTGGGCTGCAGTCCACAGGGTCGCTAAGAGTCAGATATGACTGAACAACTTTACTTTCACTTTTTACTTTCATGCATTGGAGAAGGAAATGGCAACCCACTCCAGTGTTCTTGCCTGGAGCATCCCAGGGACCGGGGAGCCTGGTGGGCTGCCGTCTATGGGGTCACACAGAGTTGGACATGACTGAAGCGACCTAGAAGCAGCAGCAGTAGCATGGCATAGATCTATGTGTGTATCCATGTATCCTGAAGGGTGAATGGTTAAGAGGTAAGTCTATATTAATATGGATCATTTAAACTACTATAATTGTTTCTAAAATAACAAAATTCCAGAAATATAGGTTCAAATATCAACAAATCAACAAATGTGTCAGTATTATCAAAAAAGAAAATATTTTACATTTATTTACATTAATGTTTATTCAATATAACTTAGATTTCATCCATTTTTAAGGTATGAAAGTAATTAACAAGTGAAAAACTAATTAACTACAAATTAAAAATAAAAACAAGTATAATGGGATTACTGATATCAAGTATGTCATACATATTTAATTTATGCTCATTTTTATCCTATTTTCATTTACTACCAGACCAAGATAAAGCAATTATATTCCTTGGAACATGCACACCAAATATAAGCTGAAAGTCTAAAACCACACCAAGAGTAAAACAAGTATGTGAAAGAATCGGGGTGGATTCAAAATGAAGATATGTGGACATGTTGTGTTTTTTTTTTCTGACTTTTATGAAATTATCACCTATGATATGATCCTATAAATGAGTTCTTTTACTTAGAACATTATTTTATAACTAATAAAGAAGTGTATACTGTCTATTTGTGGCATGCTGACCCCCAAAGATCTCTTGTGACTTCATGGAATCTGTGAATATGCTATCCTTGCATTGCAAAAGGATCTCTACATATGTGATTAATCTAAAGAATTTGAAATGTGAAGATTTCTCTGGCTTATAGGAGAGAGTTCAATATAATTACAAGGGTACTTATAAAAATAAGCAAAGAGTCACAGCTGGAACAGGATAGATGATGAAAGAAACAGAGGTTGGAGTGATGAGAGGATGGGGCTCCTTGTGAAGAATGTCAGGGCCCCCCAGAAGCTGGAAAAGGCAGCTGGAAAAGACCCAGAGTCTTCAAGAAGAACACAACTCTGCCACGTCCATGATTTTATCCCGCAAGGCCCATTTCAGATTTCTGACTTTTAAAATTTTAAAGTAGTAAATAAGTTAGTATTGTTAAGTCTGTAGTAATTTGTTACAACAGTTCAGTTCAGTCACTCAGTAGTGTCCAACTCTTTGCGACCCCATGAATCACAGCACATCTGGCCTCCCTATCAATCATCAACTCCTGGAGTCTACCCAAACCCACGGCCATTGAGTTGGCGATGCCATCCAGCCATCTCATCCTCTGTCATCCCTTTCTCCTCCTGCCCACAATCCTTCCCAGCATTAGGATCTTTTCCAACGAGTCAACTCTTCTCATGAGGTGGCCAAAGTATTGGAGTTTCAGCTTCAACATCAGTCCTTCCAGTGAACACCCAGGACTGATCTCCTTTATGATGGACTCTTTGGAACTTCTTGCAGTCCAAGGGACTCTCAAGAGTCTTCTCCAACACCACATTTCAAAAGCATCAATTCTTCGGTGCTCAGCTTTCTTCACAGTCCAACTCTCACATTCATACATGACTACTGGAAAAACCATAGCCTTGACTAGATGGTCCTTGGATGGCAAAGTGATGTCTCTTCTTTTAAATATGCTATTTAGGTTGGTCATAAGTTTCCTTCTAAGGAGTAAGTGTCTTTTAATTTTATGGCTGAAATTATCATCTGTAGTGATTTTGGAGCCCGGAAAAGTAAAGTCTGACTCTATTTCCACTGTTTCCCCATCTATTTCCCATGATGGGACTCAATGCCATGATCTTAGTTTTCTGAATGTTGAGCTTTAAGCCAACTTCTTTTTCACTCTCCTTCTTCACTTTTATTGAGAGGATTTTTTGTTCCTCTTCACTTTCTGCCATAAAGGTGGTGCCATCTGCATATCTGAGGTTGTTGATATTNAAAAAAAAAAATTATGGTTACCAAAGGAGAAAGAGATTGAGGGGGACAAATTATGGAATTAACAGGTACAAACTAATATATACAAAATAGTTAAACAACAAAAATATATTGTATAGTGAAGGGAATTATACCCATTATGCTGTAATAATCTTAAATGGAATATAATATGCAAAATCTGAATCACTGTGCTGTACGTCTGAAACTAATGATAACTTTAAGACAAACATACTTCAACTAAAATAGAGAAATGTGTTTGAACCAGAAACAAAGCAAGAAGTTTTAGTTTAAGTAGTTTTGAGACTAATTTTTTATTTTGTTATATTTCTAGACATTACGTTTGCATAGAACATTTCAAATTATCTTCCACTTGTTCATTTAGTGTACAAAACTATTACTTAGTTCTTACTACTCAATAAAGGCAGAATGACAAAAAATAATTCGCTTTTTGAAAACATTATATGTGCCCATAATATTGAAGCCAACTTCGTTGGATCATTATTCATAGCCACAGGGAACTAAGTTAATTTCTCCTTGATGAGAAATTAGAATTGTGAGTTCCTCAGAAAAAAAAAAAAATCAATTAGCACAATCTTATCAGAATATACTGATTTAAATGAATTCAATGATGCCAATATCTAGCTAAAGATACCCATTATTCATTTATATTTTATAACTCATATCAAAAACAGATTCATGATGATTTGCAAACATAAATGCAGATAGATGAAATAAATATTTATAGGTGAAATAAAACTGAAATAGGAAGATAAACGCTAAAATCATTATATAAAATAAAGAATAATGACTCTGTAGAGTAGTGATACAGAGAAGGCAATGGCAGCCCGCTCCAGTACTCTTGCCTGGAAAATCCCATGGACAGAGAAGCCTGGTAGGCTGCAGTCCATGGAGTCGCTAAGAGTCAGACATGACTGAACGACTTGACTTTCTCTTTTCACTTTCACGCATTGGAGAAATAAATGGCAACCAACTCCAGTGTTCTTGCTTGGAGAGTCCCAGGGACCGGGGAGCCTGGTGGGCTGCCGTCTGTGGGGTTGCACAGAATCGGACACGACTGAAGCGACTTAGCAGCAGCAGCAGAGTAGTGATAAAGAAGTATGACAACCCCTTTCTAAAATTTATAAATGTAATATTGTATTTTAAATAAAGTTTTATTAAACAATAATTCTAAGTAGCATTGATATTTGATTCATAGTTTTGCCAAAATACTGATATTACTTTCATTTAGAAATTTTCAGACAAGCCAGAATGTAGAGAAGATTTGACTGAATGGTTTGTACTCAATGCTTGAGAAATATGGCTCATTGCTCAGTAGTAGATTCCTATGTTTTCTTAGATCGAATTATGGAGAAATAATGAAGTTAATCCACGTTAATAGAAAGTTTTTCAGAAATTAATAAAAAAGTACATGTATCCAAAAGATAACATTATCAATTATGTTCTGATCAAGAGCAAAATAGTTCAAATTGTGTGTTTTTACTGCAATTATACACTCCCTCAGGTCACAATTCACTCTAAACTGAATTGGTAATTTCCCTGAAAAGTAGATAGAGTAAATCATCAAGAAGCTCAAATAATACCTGCAATCAGATGGTTCTTATCCCTATACTAAAATGTGCAGCATTAATTTTAACTTCTGTTTTCATATACATTTCAATTTGTATTGATTTGTCCAGCTTTATTAGATGCAATTGAAAAATAAAACTATGTATTTTAAGTATAAATTTGAAATGTATACATTGTAAAATGATTATCAAATTCAAGTACACATCTGCACCATTTCACATGGTAACATTTTTTTTCTTTTTTCCCTAAAGAGAACACATAAAATTTACTCTTTTCAGTTCACTTCAGTTCAGTCACTTGGTAGTATAAGACTCTTTGTGACTCCATGGACTGCACTATGCCAGGCTTCCCTCTTAGCAAATTCAAATATACAGTACAATAGTATCAACTATGTCACTATGCTGTGTATATTACTTCCTACAAACTTTTTCATCTTATAACTGAAAATCTGTGTCCTTTGGCCAGCATCTCCCCACTTCCCTTGCTCCAGATCCCTGGACAACAGCCATGCTATTCTCTGGTTCTGTGAGTATTACTTTGTTTTCAAAAATCTACATATAACAAATACTGTAAAATAAGAGTAATGATATTATTATTATATTGGGCTTCCAAGAGGCTCAATGGTAAAAAATCTTCCTTTGTTTGATTGTGTACACATTCATTTATTTCTGTGTTATCTATTCTGTTCTATTGGTTCATATGCCTGCTTTATGCAAGACCACACTGTTTTAATTACTACAACTTCGTAACACAGTTAGAAATCAAGAAGTGTGATGCTTCTCACAATGTTCTTCTTACTCAAAATTGCTTTAACCACCTGAAGACTTCTGTGATTCAAAATGCTTTTAACAATTGTCTTTCCCATTTCTATGGGAAAATGTCATTAAAATGTTCATAGAAATCAAACTGAATCTGCAGGTCTGGTTGGGTAATATGGACACATCAATATTTTTGTTATTGCCCTTCAGTCACTCAGTCGTGTCCAACTCTTTGTGACCCCATGACTGCTGCACAACAGGGTTCCCTGTCCTTCACCATCTTGATTGAAATCATCTCCATTGAATCAGTGAAACCATCCAGCCATCTCTTCTGTCATCCTTTTTTCCTCCTGCTTTCTATCTTTCCTAGTATGAGGGTCTTTTTCATGAGTCAGCTTTTCTCATCAGGTGGCTAAAGTTTTGCAGCTTCAGCATCAAACTTTACAATGAATATTCAAGACTGATTTCCTGTAGGATTGATTGATTTGATCTCATTGAAATCGAGGGGACTCTCAAGAACCTTCTCAAACACCACAGTTCAAAAGCATCAGTTTTTTTGGCCCTCAGCCTTCTTTATGGTCCAGCTCTAACATCCATACATGACTCCTGGAAAAACGAGAGCTTTGTCAACAAAGTAATGTCTCTGCTTTTTAATGGATCTTTGTCAACAAAGTAATGTCTCTGCTTTTTAATGCACTGTGAAGTTTTCTCATAGCTTTTCTTCCAAAGAGCAAGTGTCTTTTAATTTCATGGCTTCAATCACTATCTGCCATGATTTTGGAGTCTAAGAAAATAAAATCTGTCACTGTTTCCATCGTTTTCCCATCTATTTGCTATGAAGTGATGGCACTGGATGTTATTGTCTTAGTTTTTTGAATGTTGAGTTTTAAGCCAAATTTTCACTCTTCTCTTTCACCTTCAACAAGAGGCTCTTCATTTCCTCTTTGCCTTCTGTCATAACAGTGGTATCATCTGCATATTTCTCCTGACAATCTTAATTACAGCTTGTACTTAATCCAGCCTGACATTTCCAATGATATACTCTGCATCAAATTTCAGTAAGCAGGGTGACAATATATAGCCTTGATGCTCTCCTTTCCCAGTTTTGAACTAGTCCATTGTTCCATTTTCGTTCCTGTTGCATCTTGACCTTCATACAGGCTTCTCAGGAGGCAGATAAGATGGTCTGGTATTCCTATATCTTTAAGAATTTTCCACAGTTTTCATGATCCATACAGACAAAGGCTTTCATGTATTTAATGAGGAAGAAGTAGATGATTTCTGGAACTTTCTTGCTTCTTGTATGATCCAAATGATATTGGCAATTTGATCTATGATTCCTCTGCCTTTTCTGAATTCAGCTTGTACATCTGGAAGTTCTTGACTCATGTACTTTTGAAGCCTTGTTTGGAGGATTTTGAGCATTACCTTGTTACTGTGCAAAAAGACTGCAATTGTGTGGTAGTTTGAACATTCTCTGGCATTGACTTTCTTTGGGATTTGAATGAAAACTGACCTTTTCCTGTCTTGTGCCCACTGCTGAGTTTTGAGATTTGCTGGCATATTGAGTGCAGTGCTTTGACAGCATCATCTTTCAAGATTTGAAAAAGCTCAGTTGGAATTCTATCACCTCCACTAGCCTTGTTCATAGTGATGCTTCCTAAGGGCCTTTTGACTCCACACTCCAGGATGTCTGTCTCTAGGTGAGTGATCACAACATCTTGTTATTTGGGTCATTATCTTTTTTTTTTTTTTTAGTTCTTCTGTGTATTCTTGCCACCTCTGGTTTATATCTTCTGCTTCTGTTATGTCTGTACTGTTTCTGTCATTTATTGTGCCTATTTTTGAATGAAATACTCCCTTGATAGCTTTAATTTTCTTGAAAAATTCTTTAGTCTTTCCCATTCTATTGTTTTCCTCTATTTCTTTACATTGTTCACTTAGGAAGACTTTCTTATCTCTCTTTGCTATTCAGATGGGTATACTTTTCCTTTTCTCCTTTTCCTTTCACTTCTCTTCTTTTCTCAGCGATTTGTAAGGCCTCCTCAGATAGCCATTTTGCATTTCTTTTTCTTAGGGATGCTTTAATATTCATTCTTCTAATTCATGAACATGAAAAGTCTTCCCATTTATTTGTGTCTTTATTTTTTGTAATTGTTGTTTCACAGTTTTCAGTGTACAAGTCTATTGCCTCCTTGGTTAAATTTATTCCTGCACATGTCACCCTTTTGCAATATTGTAAAAAAATTTTTTTAATAATTTCCTTTTGGGGTAGCCTATTGTTAGTGTACAGGGGCAAAACTAAGTTTNCACAGTTTTCAGTGTACAAGTCTATTGCCTCCTTGGTTAAATTTATTCCTGCACATGTCACCCTTTTGCAATATTGTAAAAAATTTTTTTTAATAATTTCCTTTTGGGGTAGCCTATTGTTAGTGTACAGGGGCAAAACTAAGTTTTCATTTTGATTTTGTATCCTAAAATTTTACTGAATCCATTTATTCATTGTATTCCTTTTCTCTTGTAGTTTCTAAGATTTTCTTCATATAAAATTATGTCATCTGCAAATAGAGACAGTTATACTTCTTCCATTTCTATTTGGTTGACTTTTATTTATTATTTTGCCTAATTTTCCTGGCTAGAAATTATAATACTACTGAAAAAAGTTATAAAAGTGAACACTCGACTGAGTGATAGTATAGAAAAAAAGTTTGGTTTTTGCCATTGAATATGATGCTAGCTCTGAGCCTGAAATATATGACCTTTATTATGTAGTTATCTTTGTGACCTCATAGACTATACAGTCCATGGAATTATCCAGGCAAGAATACTGGAGTGGGGAGACTTTCCCTTCTCCAAGGGATCTTCCCAACCNATTGAATATGATGCTAGCTCTGAGCCTGAAATATATGACCTTTATTATGTAGTTATCTTTGTGACCTCATAGACTATACAGTCCATGGAATTATCCAGGCAAGAATACTGGAGTGGGGAGACTTTCCCTTCTCCAAGGGATCTTCCCAACCTAGCTCTTTCCACATTGCAGGCGGATTCTGTACCAGCTGAGCCAGAGGGATGCCCATTATGTAGTGGTACGCTCCTTCTATTCTTACTGTGTTAGGAGTTTTCATCATAAAGGACATTGAATTTTATTAAATGTTTTTATTTATTTTTATGATACTTATATGATTTTTGCTCTCACTCTGTTAATACAGTGTATTGATTTGGATGTATTATATTGTACTTGAATCCCAGTGACAAAGCTCATTTGATCATGGTACATAATCCTCTTACTATTCTGTGGAACTTGGCTTGCCAGTATTTTATTCAATATTTTTATATTTCTGCTCTTCAGATATATTGACACATAATTTTCTTTTCTTACACTATCTACCATCTTAATAAATTATTCAGATTTATCTTACCAGATTTTGTGGTGTACAACTGGGGAACCAGGGAAAAAAACTAAATCTTCAATTAGTAATGTCATTCAGCCATGTGATACAAAGAAACTTAGTGTTAATTACTTTCATTAATTATTTATCAAACATAAATATCAACAATCTTTTAATACAACTTTTAATGACTAGTCAACATTAATATTAATAATGCATTCCTATTAATATTTTAAGTATATGTTTCTAATTTATTTCTCTTACAATGTTTTGCTTTCTATTTTTTTTAACATTTTCTTGAATTATGAAAGTATGATAACACATTTAAAGGAGACTTGGAAAATACAGAACAACATTACATATAGTTTTACTGGATATTGCATTTTTTTCAGTAGGTAAACATTTTAGTTTGAGTTTCAATATCAAACTTTCAAAAGTTAATAGGAGAAAAATTAACAGAGAAGTAGAAGGTTGTCCAGAAAATATAGTTGTCCAGAAAATCACTGTGAACCAATTCAACATAATTAAGATTTATATAATTTTCACATAACAATAGGATAAAAATTCTACTCAAATTCCCATAAACTGTGAAGTAGGAGACACTGGAACATATCCATTAACTTGTGAAAGAGAAAGACAAAGTGAAAGAGAAAGTGTTAGTCACTCAGTTGTGTCTGACTCTTTGAGACCCATAGACTGTAAACCAAGAAGCTTCTCTGTACACAATGATTCTCTGGGCAAGAAGCTGGAGTAGGTTCCCATTTATTTCTCCAGGGAATCTTCTCAACTCAGGGATCAAATCTGGGTCTCCTGCATTTCAGGCAGTTTCTTTACTGTCTGACAAACAAGGGAAGTCCCAGGGACATAAAACATGGTGTAAAAATCTCGTGGTCTAAAGGTGTTGAAGTCATACAGTTTGTTCTCTTATCATGTGGAATTATGTTAGCAACCAATATTGAAAGTTATTCCCATATTTTCAGTGCAATGTGACATTTACTAAGAGAGATCTTCAACTTAGCCATCGAAAGCCTCAACAAACTTAGATTGAAAAACAAAAAACAGTAACAACAGTATGATTGCAGAGAAGAAAGCATTTAAAAGAGTAGTATCAAAATGAGTAATTAATGTTAAAGATACTTTAAACAAAATCCCATTAATTGAAAATTGAATGTCCACTTTTAAATAAAGGGTGTATCTAAGAAGCCATAGGACAGAAAATTAGAAAAATACTTGTAATGGAATAAAAACGTAAAAATAATTTGCCAGAATTTTTGCATGCAACTGAAGCTGCTCCATGCAATTAAATGCAACATGGAATCTTGAATAAGGTATGGAAACAAATAATGAACACTATCATGAAACTTGGTGAAATCTGAACAAAATCTGTACTTTAGTTATAATACTGTATCACTTTTTAATTTTACATTTTCTAATAGCTTAGTGTTTTTTTTTTTTTTTTATTCTCAGATTTGGACTAGAAGTTTCAAGCCTCATTCCTTTTTTTTTTTTAAATCACTAAGATAATAAATTTTCTATACTTTTTGCAGTAATACTAGACATCAAAATACATTGAACTATATCAAAGTTTTGAGTGAATATTTATTAGTAATCTAGCATTCTATTCACACTAAGTCAAACAAGTGGAATAAATATGTCACACTTTTTTTTTGCTAGGCAAAGATTCATAAATTTTCTAAACTACACATATACTATATTATACATCATATATATACACACACACATACACACACAAAAGCTTTTCTACTATACTTGATAAAGTCTTGAGAAAAAAACAACTAAAATGAAAACATTTGGAAATTGGAAAACATAAACTAAATGAAATGAAATCATTAAATATGAAATAGAAAAAGTAAAACAAACTAGATAAAAGAGCATGATGTTGTCCATTTGTTTTTTAAAATAACTACTCATTATAAATGCATCTGGAGCTTTGGAGAAGAAAAGCAATACCTGGGCATTTGTATTTTTCAAACAATTCCAAGATTATTCTGTTATGCATGTGGATTTTAAAAGGTGATTACAAGCTTTCCTAGTAAATGGTAGTTTTAATTATATAGAATTATATTGATTTCTGTTGACCAATCATGATACAATAGTATGAAGTGAATAATAGTTGCACAATCACAATAGTAAAATACATTTATCAATTTTCATAATTATTAGCCAGACAAAAAATAAAAGATAATTACAATTGCAAGCTCTAATGGAAACATTATTAACTTAACAATATAAAATAATTGGGTCTTATGGAGACTGATGTGGTAAGCAGAAGTGCATGCATGCACATATTCTCATATGCNTATAAGAGACAGTTATTAGCCAGACAAAAAATAAAAGATAATTACAATTGCAAGCTCTAATGGAAACATTATTAACTTAACAATATAAAATAATTGGGTCTTATGGAGACTGATGTGGTAAGCAGAAGTGCATGCATGCACATATTCTCATATGCCTAACCGTTCTGTGTATTTTGGTTGGTGCATTTAAGGAAATTATTGATATTTATGATCCCATTACCATTTTCTTTCTTTCTTTCTTTTTTTTTTTTTTGAGGGGGTTTATTTTGTGTAATTGTCTTCCTTCTCTTGTTCTTGCCTAGAGAAGTTCCTTTAATATTTGTGGTAAAGCTGGTTTAGTTGTGCTGAATTCTCTTAACTTTTGCTGGTTTGGAAAGCTTTTGATTTCTGCATCAAATCTGAATTAGAGTCTTGCTGGTTAGAGTATTCTTGGTTGCAGATTCTTCTCTTTCATTGCTTTAGATATATCCTGCCATTCCCTTCTGGCTTACAGAGTTTCTGTTGAGAAATCAACTAATAACTTTATGTAAATTCTCTCGTATGTTGTTTTTCCCATGTTGCTTTCTGTATTTGATCTTTGTCTTAATTTTCATTATTTTGATTACTATGTGTCTCGGTGCATTTCTCCTTACTTCCATCCTACCCGGGACCCTCTGCATCTCCTGGATTTGGTTGACTATTTCCCTTTCCATGTTAGGGATGTTTTCAGCTATTATCTCTTCAAATATTTTCTCAGGCCCTTTCTCTCTCTCTTCTCCTTCTGAGACCCGTATAATGTGTATATTCATGTATTCAATGTTGTCCCAGAGGTCTCTTAGGCTGTCTTCATCTTTTTTCTATCTTTTTTCTTACATTCTGTTCCGTAGCTGTGATTTCCAGCATTCGGTCCTCCAGGTCAATTATCTGAATTAGTTATTCTGTTATTGATTTATTCTAGTATATTGTTCATCTCTCTTTGTTTGTTCTTTAGTTCTTTTAGGTCTTTGGAAATCATTTCTTGCATCATCTCGATCTTTGTCTTCATCTTTTCTTGACATCCTGGATCATCTTCACTATCATTATCCTGAATTCTTTTTCTGGAAGGTTTCCTATCTCCATTTCATTTGGCTGTTTTTCTGGGGGCTTATCTTATCCCTTAATCTGGGACAAAACCCTCTGCTTTTTAATCCTGGTTAACTTTCTGTAATGTGATTTTGGTTCTAGTTGGAGGGATTGTGATTCTTGCTTTTTCTGTCTATGTTCTGATAGATGAGGCTAAGATGCTTGTATTATCTTCCTAGTTTGAAAAACTAGATCTTGCTTGGGTGGGCAACACTATGTCCAGTAAAACTTTAATCCAATTAACCGCTGGTCTTTGGGGTTGCGCTCCACCCTGTTTGACCTGAGGAGACCAAGTCCTAGGATTTATGGGTTCTGTGGTAGAGTTAATTGTCACTTCCTGGTGGCTCAGACGCTAAAGTGTCTGACTGCAATGTGGAAGACCCAGCTTCAATACCCGGGTCAGGAAGATTCCCCTGGAGAAGGAAATGGCAACCCACTCCAGTACTCTTGCCTAGAAAATTCCATGGACGGAAGGATCCTGGTGGGCTACAGTCCATGAGATCGCAAAGAGTCGGACATCACTGAGCAGTTTCACTTTCACTATCAAGAGTCCTTATGTCAATGAGTCCAGCCGCTGCCAGTCCATCCACCCTCGTGGTGAGCTACTGCCAACCCACACCTCCATATGCCAACCCACACCTCCACATGCCAACCCACACGGCCACAGGAGGCCTACTACTAGCAGGTAGGTTTGGTTCAGTCTCTGGTCACTCGCTCCTTTCCCCTGAATCTTGCTGCACACGAGATTTTGTTTGTGCCCTCCAAGAGTGGAGTATGTTTCTCCCAGTACTGTAGAAATCTTGTAATCAAATCAAATCCCACAAGCCTTCAAAGTCAGATTCCCTGGGGATTTCCAGTCCTTTTTCCAGATCCCCAGGCTTTGGAGCCTGGCATGAGGCTCAGCATCTTCATAACAGTGGGAGAGCTGCTTTGATGTTATTGTTCTCCAGGTGTTTGCACCTCTTCTACCATTTGTTGCAGCTTCTTTAGATGTGGGGTATATTTTTCTTGGTGGTATTCAGTGTCCTTGTGTAGATCAACAGGTTCAACAGGTAGTTGCAATTTTGGTTCTTTCACAGGAGATGAGCAGAGGTCCTTCTACTCTGCCATTTGAACTGAAAGTGACTTATTTAAATTAACATTTTCATTTGATAAAAACTGTTATGTTTTAAATTTCAAATTCTTTTTGACAGAGGTCAGCTTAAATCTCACCTGAAAATGATTCCAAAATTATCAAAAATTGTAATAATAACTAAATAAATAATCAAAATAATCTGCTATTGTGTTTTTCATAAGTAGTTATTGACTATTATAAAAGGGACTTCCCTGGTGGCTCAGATGGTAAAACGTCTGTCTACAATGCAGGAGACCTGGGTTGGGAAGATCCCCTGGAGAAGGAAATGGCAATCCACTCCAGTACTATTGCCTGGAAAATCCCATGGGCAGAGGAGCNAAAAGGGACTTCCCTGGTGGCTCAGATGGTAAAACGTCTGTCTACAATGCAGGAGACCTGGGTTGGGAAGATCCCCTGGAGAAGGAAATGGCAATCCACTCCAGTACTATTGCCTGGAAAATCCCATGGGCAGAGGAGCCTGGAAGGCTATAGTCCATTGGGTCGCAAAGAGTAGGACACGACTGAGTGACTTCACTCTCACTTTCAGTTTAGTGACTATTATAGTTAGGTGAAAACCCCACATTAGGATGCTTTCTGTAAGCATCCTAATTGGTTATTAATTAAATTCTTGCTTATTCAGAAACTAGAAATTTAGAAGTCGTTTATCTACACTTTCTCTAAATTTTTTTTTCAAGTGAATAATATTTTACTAGATCATTTCATTTTAGTTCAGTTGCACAGTCGTGTTTGAATCTTTGAGACTCCATGGACTGAAACATGCCAGGCTTCCCTGTCCATCACCAACTCCCAGAGTTTACTCAAACATGTCCATCGAGTCTGTGATATCCAACCATCTCATCCTCTGTCATCACCTTCTCCTCCTGTCTTCAAACTTTCCCAGCATCAGGTTCTTTCGAAATGAGTCAGTTCTTTGCATCAGGTGGCCAAAGCATTTGACTTCCAGCTTCAGGAACAGTCCTTTCAATGAATATTCAGGACTGATTTCCTTTAGGATGGTCTGGTTGTCTCTCCTTGCTGTCCAAGAGATTACACCACAGTTCAAAAGCATCTATTTTCATTACTCAGCTTTCTTTATAGCCCACCTCTCAATCCATACATGACTACTGGGAAAACCATAGCTTTGACAAGACAGATCTTTGATGGCAAAGTAATGTCTCTGCTTCTTAACATGCTACTTAGGTTGGTCATAGCTTTTCTTCCAAGGGGCAAGCATCTTTCAATTTCATGGCTGCAGTGAATATCTGCAGTGATTTTGGAGCCCAAGAAAATAAACTCTGTCACTGTTTCCATTTTTTTCCTGTCTATTTGCCATGAAGTGATGGGGCCAGCTGTCATGATCTCAGTTTTCTGAAAGCTGAGTTTTAAGCCAACTCTTTCACTCTCCTTTTTCATTTTATTCAAGAGACTTTTTAGTTTCTCTTTACTTTCTGGCTGCTGTAATCTGCATATCAAAGGTTATTGATATTTCTCCCAACAATGTTGATTCTAGCTTGTGCTTCATCCAGGCTGGTATTTCACATGAGATTCTCTTCATATAAGTTAAATAAGCAGGGTGACAATATACAACCTTGATGTACTCCTTTTCCTATTTGGAA
>SJYV01036213.1:2474-14348 GCA_006410875.1 Neotragus pygmaeus | reverse complement strand
GTTCAAAAGGGAGGGGATATATGTATACCTATGGCTGATTCAGGTTGAAGTTTGAGAGAAAAAAGTAAAATTCTATAAACAATTATCCTTCAATAAAAAATAAATTAAAAAACGTTACACTCAAAAAGACATATCTATATAATAACAAGTAAAATGGGCAGAAGCAGACTTGGTAACAAACACCACTGGCTCTTGGATACTCAGCAGATGGAGACGTGAGCTGGCTGCACTGTATCAAATGTGCACTGGTTTCACGCAGTATGGATTACAGAGAATGGGAGCCTTAGTTAATCTGTGGTCAGTTAACTGGAGGTTAGGTAAGAGAATTTCTATCATGTGTGTATATATATATATATATATATATATATACATATTTCTATCATCTATATTTTATGTATACACGTGTACGTATATATACACAAATAGCTACCAAACACATCAGGTATAAAATGGTGGCTCAGTGGTAAAGAATCTGCCTGCCAATGAAGTCAACGCAAGAGATGTAAGTGCATTACCTGGGTTGAAAAGATCCCCCAGAGGAGGAAATGGCAATCCACTGCTGTATTCTTGCCTGGAAAATTCCATGGGGTCGCAAATATTCAGACACAACTGAGCATGCACGAATGAATGAACCAAACACATCAAGTATAAAATTAAATACACCATTAACAATGGGAAGAAAAAGCCGTTTCTGTTGGTTTAGCTTATAGCAAGACACTTGGCCTCCTTCACACTGAGCACAGATTTAGTCACAAGATGGAAAAGGCTTCAGGTTAAACTACGTTGTCTCTTGTGTAACCTAAAGTCAGCAATTAACTTCAGTCATTTTACTTCCTTACACAGCCAGATTCTTGGTCCAAAACCAGCAAGTAAAGCCCATCACAAAATAGCACCCACACTTTTCTGCTCACCCACCACCCTCCATAAGTTCAGTGTTGGCACAACTGCAGAAATCTGCCACTGGAAGATCAGCCAGACCCTTGATGGAGGTCCAGGGGGAAAGGAAGGAAACCTAATGGAATCAGAAGAGTAATAATAAAGTAGACTGAAGCCAAAGATGACATCAGGCTTCGTGGTAGGCTAGGAGGTAAAGGGAATGTACTGCAAGAAAGGATGTTCTTAATTCACATCGTCTTGGGAAGATTCATCTAACTTGATGCTAAAATCCTTGGCAAGGGTTCCACATGAAATTTAGAGAAGCCCTTTCCATTAAATTGCCTCTCCACATGATGCATTTAGAAGGAAGAAGAAATCCCAGAGATGTAATTTTTACCATCTAACTGTCCAATTATCCAACAGAGGAGAGAGTTGCCCTGTTTTCTTAAATGTGGCAATACCCACTGTGGCCCAGTAAAGCCCATTAGGAACAAACTGACCCAAAATGCCTCAAAGAGGAAAATTAGATCAAAGTGATCTTCCATCCTAACTGCCTTTCAATAATGTTATGGAATTAAAAGTCTTACAAAGAATGGAATTCAATTAACTCATCCCTCTTACTGTTTTCCAAAAGTGACACTGACTGAATGGTTTCATAAGCCCTAGGACAAAGGCTTATCACTTAACCCTGGTTGGAATGAAAATTCTTTACATATGATTATTTCACTATAGCAATATCCTTTTTAATTGCTTTTAACTGTTCCAGAAAGTCCCAAAGCCTGGTCAACCTCCTTGCCCATCATGAATGGAGGGAGTGTGGAAGCAACAGAGGGCAGATGTATGGTTGGAAGAGGCTGGAAAGAACAAAAGCAATGTGACAGGGAACAGGTCTCTTTCCTCAAACCTGTTTCTATCAGAATTCACAAAACTCCACCACCCACTACCCACACCCCCAACACACAGACCCAGGTGAGTTGTAGCTCACCTGCCTCACCCAGGACCTACCCATCTGCTGGGGACTCTCGTTACATCCTTTGGTAAAGGCTTCACCTACATGAAACATTCCTGTTCTGCATCTCATAACCTTGGAGCTGGGGGTTGTGAATTCCAAACTTATTTCATATCACAATAGTTTTCAAACTTAAAAAAAAAAACACACACACAGCCAAACTCCTTTTTCCCCAAATAAAGTTATAAAAAGATAATGGCAAGTTTTAGGTGTCAAGGTGAATTCTCTGTGTAGTAATTTCACTCCTTCTTCCTTTACTTTGCTCTTCTTGGCCCCTCTCCATCCCTGCCCTCCACATAGGCCCCACCTAAGGCAGGTAACTGATATCCTTAGACAATACTTTGTGGGGCTTGTGTAAAGATGAGGACTGACTTAAGAAAAGCATGATGATAACCATCTCTTTATGGGCTTGTTTTCTGGGGTAGCCTTTTTTTTTTTTCTTGCATACTTGGCTCACAATTAGAGTAAGCAACTACAAGTCTCCTGCAATGTGTTACTTTGGTTTTATTGTTAACTGTTTCACACTTTCCCATTGTGATTAAAGACAAGTAGGCTGTTTTCTCCCTCTTTCATCCTTTTTTAAAAATGAGTATTTTGTTGAAAAATGGAGCAAAAACTAATTTTTACCCCTAATTACAAGAAAACTAGATTAACAACACTTTTAGCTAGGAAGAAATGTACACACTGAAATATACATACACACACTTGCTTACACTGATTCTCTACAGTAAACTTTAATATGTTTCGACTTTTCCCCTAGTTTGCATAGTAATTCCAAGTGGATTTCTTAAATTTGAAATTGGACCTCCTCAATGGTCTGCTTCTGGAGTTTTTTACAATTTCAGAAGGTACGGAAACCATGGCAATATTTCTTCTGTTCACAGTTTCTTTCCTTAAAAGGAGTCATCTGATAACCAGAGGCTGGCCGGCTCTCCTGAACTCTCTCCTTTCTGTCTCTCTCTCTATCTGCCACATTCCTATATACTACCTAGGCTTCTACCTTCTTTCTTTGAAAGCATAAAAATTGCTTGTCTTCATCATTTACTTGCACAAAGAGAGGAAGCATAGACCCATAATGTGCATCTGTATCAACAAGATGACACAAGTCCACTTTTGTAATAAAAAAGCTTAATTCCCCTTTACAACAGAGACTCCTCTCCTGCCACCTAATGGGTAAATGCTGATGGATCTAAAGGCAATGGCAAGCCTCTTTCACGCAACACAGGAAAAAAAAAATCTTCCTTCTCTTAAAGCTGTATTATCCATTTGGAGTTTCAAATCCTAGTTCATGCAATCATCTAAAATACATTTAAACAGAACATGACAGAATTTTAGACTTCAACATGAAACAATTTTACCCCAAATATGTCAAATAGGTCAAAGTCATTCGGGCATCAGTTTAAAGTGTTCCTATAGTTTCCTGGAATTGACACATTGAATAGTGTAATAACACTGTGTCTGTTGACCATAGACAGCATTACCTCATCTAAAAACATCCAGCCTTGAAAGAGTAGCCTCCATTAACCCTTTCAAAGCCCTTCCCATGCAGCACTGCCAAAGTGGCCTATAGTCATTGTGTTTGCTTAACTTGCTGGGCATGTGTTATCCTAATTCTGCTGATAAAATCTGTGATACCAAGCAGGCGTTCCTTTCCTTTCTTTGGGGTTCAGTTTTTTATTTGTTCGTCTTAACGTAAATTAAAGAAATTGAACAAAAGACCTAAAAGCCCTCTTCTGGAAGGCAAAAACACAAGGTTTAAACCCTGACTCTGCCATTTGCCACCTGAGTGGCCTGGGCAAGTTACCTGAGCCATCATAATTCGGTTAACTCTTCTGTAACATTCTTATCCAGGGTGGTTGCGAACATGGAGGGAGACATCCATAATAACATGTGTCAACTACAAACTGACCCTTGCCATTGGCATCTGCCATCTAACTCTTTATGGATTAAATCATATGCTGCTGCAGCTGCAGCTGCAGACCTTCAACACCTCCTAAAGGAGTTCAGGGTGGACAGCATAAAAGAGGCACTCTGTGCTCAGGGAAACGCTGGCTGGACAGGTCTTTAGATAGATATTTTCAGGAGTTGGTTTTATGAGCCCAATTTTTGTATCTCCTCATGTCTAGAAACATACTAAAATCCTTCATGGTGACAATTGTTCTTCATGACTAGCAAAAGCTTCATAAGACTAGTAGAAATCTTCTAGAAAAATATGTACTTGACTGCATGTATTCCCCTGCACCAAAATCACGTACATCCTGACCTTCCCCTCTGCCTCTGTCTGAGCTGTCTGAGGTGCTGTCTCCCAGGCTGCAGTCCTCATTTTGCCCCAGATAAAACTTGCAACTCTCACATTGTGCTTTTTAATTTTTTTTTTAACTCAACACATGTTAGATGCTGTGTCAGTTCTTTGTCACTCCCATTGAGAGCTGGAGACTAAGTCCTCCTTCCCTTGAACATGGTCTGGCTATAGTGAGACTTGTCTGAACANTTTTTTTTTTAACTCAACACATGTTAGATGCTGTGTCAGTTCTTTGTCACTCCCATTGAGAGCTGGAGACTAAGTCCTCCTTCCCTTGAACATGGTCTGGCTATAGTGAGACTTGTCTGAACAATAGACCAATAGGTCATAAGAAGTTTCTTAGCTTCAACCCAGGCCTCATGGAACAATAGCTTTGGGAATCATGAGCTACTATATGAGAACTGAAACCACCTTGAGCCCACCATGCTAGAGAGGCCCCATGGAAAGACCCTTAGAGAACATAGAGAGAAAGGGCTTCCTGCTTTGCCTGAGCTGTTTCAGCCCCTTGCTATTTATGTCATACCAGTGGAGGCCCGCAGATGTCTGTATGGAGCAAGGAAGAGGCCCAGGTAATCCCATCCAGCTGCCCAAGTTGCAGAGCAAAGTAACAATCACCACTGTTCTAAGTCATTAAGTTTTGTTATACAGCAAGAGAACACAAAAGCACACACATAGGTTAAAAAAATTAATTTAAAAATAGAAAAATAAATCTTTAAATTAAAAAGTAAAGATAAATTTCTAACATAAAAAGGGCACACACATAAGAGTCTTGAAGTATAGTACCTAACTCAACTTTTTCCCCATGACTATCAAATACACTTTCATAGGTGCCTCTTCGTCTGGATTGCCAAACAAATCTGTGCCTATTGGGCACAGAAGATGAAAAATAAAGTCAGTATTTTCCCAAGACAGCACTAAGTCACACGAAACCTCCCTGATGTTCTGATCTGTATCCCATTTGGAACAGCGACCTTGGAGTCTTTAGATGGAATTGTGAAACCCATCTCTAGAGCTGTAGGGACACAAACAATCTCACCAGAGAAAACCTCATGGAGAATCTGACGAGGTTAAGATACTGGAGATGCCTATGGAGAACGGCCACCTTTATGGGATTTGCCTACACAAGGATGAAGCATTTGGGCTGAAAAGTGGACCTCAACTTTAATTTCCATGAGAATCGATGACTTTTGCAACATACATACTCAGTTCAGTTCAGTTGCTCAGTCGCGTCCGACTCTTTGTGACCCCATGACATGCAGCACACCAGGCCTCCCTGTCCATCACCAACTCCCAGAGTTCACCCAGACTCACATCTATTGAGTCGGTGATGCCATCCAGCCATCTCATCCTCTGTCGTCCCCTTCTCCTCCTGCCCCCAATCNAAGGAGAGAAGTGGCATGGACCTGACAGATGCAGAAGCTGTTTAAAAGAAGTGGTAAGAATACACAGAAGAACTGTACAAAAAAGTCTTCAGTTCAGTTCAGTTCAGTCGCTGTCATGTCTGATTCTTTGAGACCCCATGAATCGCAGCACGCCAGACCTCCCTGTCCATCACCAACTCCCAGAGTTCACCCAGACTCACATCCATTGAGTCGGTGATGCCATCCAGCCATCTCATCCTCTCTCGTCCCCTTCTCCTCCTGCCCCCAATCCCTCCCAGCATCAGAGTCTTTTCCAATGAGTCAACTCTTCGAATGAGGTAGCCAAAGTACTGGAGTTTCAGCTTCAGCATCATTCCTTCCAAAGAAATCACAGGGTTGATCTCCTTCAGAATGGACTGGTTGGATCTCCTTGCAGTTCAAGGGACTCTCAGGAGTCTTCTCCAACACCACAGTTCAAAAGCATCAATTCTTCAGCGCTCAGCTTTCTTCACAGTCCAACTCTCACATCCANTAGAAATCTTGGTAGACCATGGTCACTCTGCCTCTGAGCCTGGCCCAAAGGGTGACTTCAGCGCCCCCAAGAGGGAAGAACAGTCTCTCTTCCTGATGTTATGCCTTTACTGCATAAGCCTGTCTCTTATACACATCTAGATGTGTATAAGAGACAGCCTTCGCATGAGATGGCCAAAGTATTGGAGTTTCAGCTTTAGCATCAGTCCTTCCAAAGAACACTCAGAACTGATCTCCTTTAGGATAGACTGGTTGGATCTCCTTGCAGTCCAAGGGACTCTCAGGAGTCTTCTCCAACACCACAGTTCAAAAGCATCAATTCTTCGGCACTCAGCTTTCTTCACAGTCCAACTTTCACATCCATACATGACCACTGGAAAAACCATAGCCTTGACTAGACAGACCTTTGTTGGCAAAGTAATGTCTCTGCTTTTTAATATGCTGTCTAGGTTGGTCATAACTCCTTCCAAGGAGTAGGCATCTTTTAATTTCATGGCTGCAATGGAAATTGGTTTCCTTTAGAATGTTTAATATTTCCTGAGGGGCAGATTTATATACCTTGTCTTAAAATACCATATAGTATTTCCCAGTGAAACATGCTTGTCCTACAACATAATTAAACAAAAAGATGATAATCATCTTATATAAAGCCCATTTAAATATACCACTTTGATACACTTTCATCTCAATTTTGTCAAGTTTTATACTGTACTTTTCGTTAGTGTCCAATTATCAAGCTTTCATCTTATAGGAGGACTTTTAATTTTTCTCTTTTTATTCAATGTTTCCTGCCCATTTATCTGTTTTTATATAAAAGGCTCTGGGATCCCCAGAGAGAAGTTGAGTGGTGGAACTCAGGCCCTTTGGCCTATCTGTTGCCCCAAATAATTGCCGGTCTGGTACAGTGTGTAAATTTTTCTAGCTCCTTAAATATTTATTTTAACACTGGGGGTGAATAGATCAGACTTGTTTGGCTTTTACTGGTGGGAACTAGTGGGGGTGCCCTTTGACCCATTTAACTTTAGGTAGTGTAATATAAAACCTTGTGTTTTAACCACATAAATGTCCATTTTATTTATCATACTCTAACCATCTAAAGATTTCTTTATTCATTTGAGATAATTCCTTTAAAAACTTTTACCTTTTTGGAAATAGTTTCTAGATTTTCCTTATAGGATTTTCCCCATAAACCGTAATTATTGTAGTGCTTTTGTTATCATCTAAGACCCATTGAGGGGAAGCAAAGACCACAAATGAAGCTTCCCAAAGCAGTTTTTCTTAACTTGTTTTAAGCTACAGAAGTTCTTAGGTTAATTATTACATATATTTTTTCCACCTTAAGTTTGATTTTGTTTTTATAGGTACCAGTAAAACAGCTTTATAATGAGAGTGCTATAGCTTCAGCAGTTTGTTTCTCCAGTTTTAAAGGAATCCATCATTTGACCATTAATAAAACATATATTAATAGTGATTTAAACCGCTGAAGTGCAAGAGGCTTCCTCATTAGAGAGTGGGGGAGGATATAACCTAAGCAACATCCAGAGAGTTTGCTCTCAAAAATAGCATGGCAGAGGTCAAGTTTTCAAAACCAGTACATGCACACACACACACACACACACTCTCTCTCTCTCTCTCTCTCTCTCTGTCCTAGGGAGATCATGTAGAAGTTTTACATCTCAGAGACTCAGGAAGAGAAATAGAAGCTTTCCCCTAGAAGGACTTTGTTTATCATCAAAATTCTGAAAAGGTATTTTCGTCAAGCCAGCTTTTTAACCTTAATATAACTGCACGTGCAGTAAGAGAGGCCCCTCATTTTTAGGGCAAGATTTCCTTTAGTTCCCAATCAAGTAGGCGCTTGTAAGTTTTGTATGCACATTCACCTGTCTGGGGTATTAGCTGGCGGTTGGCAGTCTGCCGTCCCTTTTATTTATTTGTGCCTGTGCTGGGGCTTCGTTGCGGTGTGGGCTTTCTGTAGCTGTGGTGAAAGGGGCCACTCTGTCCGTGCAGAGTGCAGGCTTCTCGTTGCGGTGGCTTCTGTCTTTGCTCTAGAATGTTGCTCTAGGGCGCTCGAGCTTCAGCAGCGGTGGCTCCCAAGCTCTAGAACAGAGGCTCAGCAGTGGTGGTGCGTGGGCTTACGGCTCCGCAGCATGACAGGTCTTCCCCGATCAGGGATCAAAGCCGTGTCTCCTGCATCGGCAGGTGGATTCTGAGCCAGCAGGGAAATCCTCCTTTTTCTTTTATTTTGTAACCTTTATTTCCCATTCTGAAGTTGGTTTGCTGAAATAAAATTACTAGTGATGATTCCATGTGATGTGTCAGTGTGCTGCTTGAGAGCTCAACTTGTCTAGGTTTGGCGTCAGATTTTGTTTCAGCTCCCTCTTAGGTGTCTTGGCTTCTCCTAGTGGCACGTAAGACCACCATGCTGTTCAGATCTCAGCATGATCAGGTTTTCTTCGAGTCCCTGGTTGCGCAGGTTCTTAGTGAAATGAGTGGGTCTCCCTCTAGGGACAGCTGCACAGAATGGGCCAGAACCACTCCTGCAAGTTTCTCAGTCACCTCAGACAGCTTTGCCAGCCAGGAGGAGAGTCCCTTCTTTGGAGCTCCGAAGCACTCATAAATTTTAGTGTGTGTCCTTTTTTTTTTTCTGACAGTCTCTATTAAGGTCGCTGATTCAAGGAAAACCAACAAGCCGGTCTTCCGTCTAATGATTCAGGTGGGAGTGAAACCTTACGCACTGTTTAACTGAGCAGTCGTCCCAGCCTTTAAGCTGAGAATGACCACTCACTGTCTAAACTGAGTCTGCCAGTGCCTTTTATACTGAGCAAAATCTTCCCAGTACTTCAGCTGAGGATAACCCAGGTACCACTTCTGGAAGCTAAGTTTCAAAGATAACTTATTCCCCCAATATATGAAACTTAACGATCATCAACCAGTAATGGGAGATCCTAGAACTAAGGAGAGACTCGCCCAGATTTGTCTGGACTCCTCAAAGAGGTGGATGGGCGCAAGTCGCCTCTGCTGGTACCAAGGCTCCAGATCCTTGCAGAGTTCAGGTGAAGGAGAGGAATCTGCTCTGGTCCCTTCATCAGTCTCCATAACTGTAAATAAAAAATATTCACGACCTTAAAGTTGAGAGTTCTGTTTGATTTGGCGGGAATTTTTAGGACTTCATGTCGAGAAGGCAGCATCTCAAGTAAACCTGAGAGAGCTGCTCTGAGGAGGTGGGGGGAGGATCCAGGTTATATATGAGTTTTGCAACAAAGGGCAGGTAGTCTGAACATCAAAAGATTATTGTGAGTTAAAGAAAACCAGATGTCTCGAGCTAAGAGGTTTAGCACTTTTCTATGCATGGGAAGATACATGAGCCTGCCTCAGCTGAAATCACTCCTTTGCCATGCCCCTCAGCGCTCAGGGGCCGGCATCCTGAGTTTCTTCAGGGCTCACTGTCCAGAGTGGCTGCAGTGTGATAGTTGCTATATGGCAGGTATTCCTTCCTTCCTGAGTTCCCTCTGGGCTCAGCAGCTCACCATCGGTGATGGCTGCAATTGCTGATGACTGTGACATCCTTCGTTTACTGATACGGCAGGAAATATTCCATTTCTTATTTGCATGTCATAGAACAGCAATGCTGTTTTCTGTGAAACCAGGAAACCCCATGAAACCTGTGAAACTCTTGCAACCAGGACCCGTGGGTGCCTGATTGATTTCTGTACTTCGTTCAGCGATAGAACTGTTTGTAGTTGACATAAGGAAAACAGTGGATGTTTGTGAAGCAAGTTCGCCTGGCATTCTTTAGGGCTCTCTGCAGCTAAGCCCCTCCAGCAGCTTGAAAGGGGCACAGCAATGGACATGTGTGGGGAAATTGGCTGACTCGTCTCTCACCGTTGGTTTACAGATGAAAGTGGCTGGCTACCTACCCCTGAGGCTGCTCCGGGGTGTGAGTTGGCACCCCTGCCATGCTGTGACTGGGATGGCACCTTGAGAGGGGCGTGCTCCACACCTCCTGGGCCTTGTGGTCGTGCGTGGAGAGTGGCTCCAAGCCTGTGGTAGTGCCTGAGTGAAAGTGGGTTGAAGATCAAGCAGGCCTGGCAGCTGCCACTGTCTACCCTCTGCTCAGCCCTGTGTTTGCAGCAGATGCCAGAACTGGCACTGCCAGCAGTGGGAAGGGACACTTTGTCCTGGGGCCTTGGGCAGGCCATCTCAGCAGACGGGCCTGGGCCCCCAGGGAGTTGATGTTCAGTCCGTAGTAGTGTGTCTTCAACTCCCTCTGAAGGACCACACTTATTTGGTTTTTAAATTTTAATCTTGCATGAAATGACTTTTAAAAATGTAATTAAAGTTGTTATGATAAAAACAAAAATACCTCCCGTATAAGCCCATTATCTTGTTAGGAAACACAAGAGACATCAAGTAACTGTGTCAGATTGCTGGGAACATTTGTAAAACTGCCTTTTGATTCGATGCTTATCTTTCCCAGACAGTCAAAAATAACATGCGGACTGGCCCTGCCCACCCCCACCCCCCGACCTCGAGCCTGAATCCTTCACATCTGGGTGTGAGGTGGGTGTTTCTTAATTGAGATTTTTTAAACTGATTGAAAATGTGTTTAAAGGAGGAAGCAGATAGCAAACCTTTGTGGAATGCCCCGACTTCTGTGGAAGAGGGTGGAGTCCCTGAGCCAAGACCACGCTCCCGGCCTCAGCGTTTCTCCCACTCTGCCTTCTTTCTTTTACTCCGTTTTAGCAGGGAGATTTGAGACTTAAAACAGCAGAAACAAAAGCCCTTTTTGTTATGGAAAATTTGGAACACGTACAGAATTAGCCAGAAGAGAGTATTGAACCCCACATGCCATCCCCTCATGGGTGATCCTGTTTTGTTTGTCCCCAAAATCCCTGGGTTATAAACAAAATCTCAGATACCATTAATTTTTTTCTGTTCATATTTCAGTAGGTATTTCTGAAAGAGTCATTGTAAGCAACATAACCACAAGACCAGTGTCACATCTGACAAACAGTGACCTTTAAATACCCTCCAATATCCAGTCAGTGTTCAAATTCCCAGGACCCGAATGAGAGCCATAGGTCATTCTCTTTCGACGTTTGGGTTTCCCTCAGTCTCTCTCTACCTTGTTTGTTTTTCACGTGAACTTGTGGGAGAAATGTCCCTTGGCCAGTATTCCGTGCTTGGGATCCCTCATGTCCTTGCACACCTTCCTCTGACATTCGAATTTCTTCTGAATCAGTGGGTAGATTGGTGGATTTAGAAGTGTGAGCAGACTCAGGCCTGGGAGTTTTTCGTGAGGATATTTCATTGTGTCACCCCTGTCTCCACTTGAGGGAAAAATCATTTGATTTTTCAGTTGCATCCCAGTGGTAGGGATACTGCTAGGATGCCAGCAGGACTTGGTGGGGACTGACCCATGGACAGGCCAAGGTAGGCAGATTCCTTAGTGCTGACCCCACCCCTTACAAGAGCTGTCTCTGCCCCTCTGTGCCTCAGTTTCCATGTCTGTCTCCTCTTGTGAAGTGAACACTGTGTTTTTACACACTAGTCAATAACACGTGGACTTCCCAGGTGGCACAGTGGTAGAGCAACCACCTGCAATGCAAAAGGCATGGGTTCCATCCCTGGGTTGGGAAGATCCCCTGGAGAAGGAAATGGCAACACACTCCAGTATTCATACCTGGAAAATTCTATGGACAGAGGAGCTGGTCAGGCTACAGTCCATGGGGTTGTAATCAGTCAGACACAACTGAGTAACTGAAAACACACACACACACACACACACACACACA
>SJYV01036210.1:0-15300 GCA_006410875.1 Neotragus pygmaeus | reverse complement strand
ATCCATTTATCCATCCAACCATCCATTTATCCATCCAACTATCCATTCATGCAACCATCCATCCACACATCCATTCAACCATCCATCCATCGACTTATCCATCACCCATCAACCCATCTGTCCATCTATCCATTGGACCCATCTATCTGTTTATCCACCCACCCATATACCTGTCCATCTACCTATCCATCCATCTGTCATCTATCCATTGCTCCCAACCATTCTTTCTATTATGTATTTAATCACTTAAAAAGTGCTTGTTTTTTATTATCCCTGCCTGAGTTTCCCTGGGGTGGGGGGGGCATCTAATTCTGCTGTTTGTTGTATTTGACTTTTTTCATGGTGAATGATTTCCTTGTGTGTTTTGTGTCTATGGACGGGGACTTATTTTCAGAATGCATGAATCGAGATGGTCTTGTCAGAGACGCATTGAGAACTTGCCTCTATTCAGTGTCTCCAGGGCAGTACTGGTTTAAGTCCATTTTTCATGTTTATTTCTCAGTTTGGGGCTTCTTGGGGCACATGGATAGTATTAAGACATGTAGCTGGCCCATGTTACAGATTTGTAGCAGAGAATGTGGTCAAGGATTAACCCTGCACATTCCAAAGAAAAGTCTGGCCCTTTCCCAGGCCCTTGGAGGCCACCTCCATGACCTTGGAATGTCCTTCTTGATAAGAGTATCTTTGTTTGCCTGGGACCTTGGCTCATGCTGGATAGTCTATGCTGACAGTATGACTTAAGACAGGAGCTGTGGACCATGTAGTATCAGCTCAACCTCTGGAAGGGCTAGAGACGAAGGTCAGCCACGTATACAGCNTTTGTTTGCCTGGGACCTTGGCTCATGCTGGATAGTCTATGCTGACAGTATGACTTAAGACAGGAGCTGTGGACCATGTAGTATCAGCTCAACCTCTGGAAGGGCTAGAGACGAAGGTCAGCCACGTATACAGCCCACCATGCATATGACAGTAAACACCCTGGACACCACGGTTCCTGACGAGCAGCACAGGTTGGTGACCCTTGGCGTGCGCCACCACACTTGGCTGCTGGGAAAATAAAGGGCTGTCCCCACAAGTCCCCTGGGAGACAACAGCTGGGAACTCGTACCTATCTTTCTTTGCCCAGCCCCATACAGCTGTTCCTATTGCTTGCTGATTTTGATCTGTATCCACCCGTCCACTGTGATAAACCATAACCGTGAGCATATCAGCTTTGCTGAGTCCCGTGAGTCCTTCTAGCAAACCATGGACCCTGAGGGTGGTCCCAGGACCCGTGACACACGGGAAGGCTTTTTCGGGCATCTAGAGCCAGGCAGACACACTGAGATAGGTAGTGGGCGGGCAGTGCACCCTTCAGCTGAGTTAATCCCAGGTCTCAGGGGTCCTGGCTAAGAATGAATGTCTCAGCCAGGGTCCTCAGCATGGGATCTCCCATCATTGTATCCCCTGGAGTTGGGCAGGGACCAGCTGCTCACTCAACCCCAGAGGAGGTCCTNCACGTACGTACGTAAAGGGACGCCTGCCCACAATCCCAGGGAGCATGGTTTCACCTTGCCGGCGTAGTCTTAGGGCTCCTGCACTCGGGAATTTCTCTCTTGTCAGGGGTCTTGGGCAGAGCAGGACCACTTCTGGAGTTGGAGAAGGATTGATTTTCTTTATTAGCGGGGCATGCAGGATCTTTCTTCCTGACCAAGGATCAAACCAGTGCCCCCTGCAGTGGAAGCATTGGACCACCAGGGAGGTCCCAAGGCCTGTGCTTTTAGAGCCAGGATGGGTACCCGATGGCATCTAATCCTTGGGTGACTAGATCTGACAGGATCTGAACCATTCTTGGCGTGACCTTAAGTCAAGTCATTTATGCTCTCCAGGAACCTGGTATAAAAATGAAGGGTTGTACTTGGGGAGAGGAGGGCGACTCAGAGGGAGAAGATATATGTATAATTATGGCTGATTCGCATTGTTGGATGGCAAAAACCAGCACAACATTGTGAAGCAATTTTCCCCCAATTAAAAAATAGATTTAAAATAATGAAGAGTTAGGGATGACCCGGTGACCCCCGAGGTGGCTGAACTGAGAATCGATCTAGGTTTCAGTCCGAGTTTTGTTCTGACTTGGTCTTCATTTCCTGATGTAAAACAGAGATAGCCACTACCAATCACAGCCAATCAACGTGCTAATCCCAGAGGTGGTTTTGAAACACTCCTCAGTGTTTTCACCCACTAAGAGAAAGGCAGGATCCATAAATAAACAGCCATGGCTCTTGGGGATGGGGAGGTAGGGGAAAGGCCCAGCCTGAAACAGCCCAGTGTCGAGACTCTAGCCCCCATCTTGAGTACTTGGAGCTCTGACCGGTCTCCAGGCTCCATATGCAAGTGGCCAAACTGCCTTCTTTACCTCCTGGGCTGAGTTTGACCACCATTTGACAAGGCTCCATCCTGGCCGAGGTAGGCGGACACTCCATGTGCCCGTGTGTTTATGGGTGTCTTGATCTGTATGTGGCTAAAGGCTTGGGTGACCTATGCCTGGGTTCCGGTTCATAGTAGCCACTTTCTGCCTGGGTGATCTTGAGCAAGTTACTTCAATTTTCTGAGCATCCCCCCAACCCCTTCCCTCCCCAGTGTTTCAGCAAATAAGAGTTATGAGGAGGACCTACTTCAAGCTAAGTGCTTAGTTTGGTAAGCTGCCTAGATCCTGATGTTTCCGATTCTGCCCCCCACCCTTACCACCTCCCCCGGGGGAATTTGCAGCAGGAGATGCGGATGGGAGCACAGGAACCCCGCCCTAGGTGCAGGCAGCTTGCGCAACCACAGAGGAGCCATCTTCTGGAGCTGCCAAACTAAAGCCACAGGCACGGGGCTGTGTGGGGGCTGGAATTCCAGCGCCAGCAGCTCCCCAGCTCCTGATTCCCCAGTCATGAAGTCATCCCTCACCAGGGCTTAACCCCTTCTCGCTCCCCACCCCCATGTGTACCAGGCGTTCAGCGGAGATTCTCCCTTCGGTGGTGGGAGGGGAGAAATCTCACTCTCAGCCTGACCTCCCTCGCGGGAATCCAGCTGCCCCACACAGGCAGGCAGACAGACAAGGTGGAAGGAGACCCAAAAGTCTGCTTCCACCTACCTCTCCCCGGAAGCCTGGGCTTCTCCCACAGAGGGTAACCTTGTCTTAGGGACGGATGTGCCTTTCCAGGCCTGCTCTGTGTCCCTGGCAGGTCTCCGCTGGCCGGAGGACAGCGTGGGGCAGTCAGAAGCGGAGCTTGGCCTCTTTTCTGAGTGTGTAGCTAACTCACCATGTGACCTCAGGCAAGACGCTGTAGCAGGGCTTAGATTCTTTGCCTTTCCGTGAAATGGGAGGGCAGGACCTCCCTGGCCTCCAGCTGGTGTTCCACGGTAGACCCAGCGCCTCTCTACACCTCCTGCAGTTAGAGGGTAGGTGGGGGAGAAGAATGTTTGGGGCAAGGGGTTTGTATCGACCTTATTCGCCACCCTGACTCTTCTGGGAAATAGTAGGCACTTGAATATTTGAGTTCATTAGTGAAAGAATGAACTTTGTCCTGGGGCTGCTGTTCTTGTGGGCAGACAAAGCCTCAGCCCAGAAGCTAGCTGGGAGGGTGGTGTGAATCCCAAGCATTTCTGACTCTAGAAGGAGCTTTGTTTTCCCCTCAGCTGAATTTGCGGGTTTGGAAGTGGGGTGGCTGGTGTTCTGCAGGTCCTGGGGCAGCTCTCTGCCTTCCTGGATCTTTCATGCTTTCCTTGTGAAAGCTTCTCAGTGGCAGTGGACCTGAGATTCTAGCTGGGGACGGCTGGGGCCCCCATTCATAGCAGCGGAGGGGTACTTAGGGGTGCTGGAGTGGATAGTTGGTGAGAGCAGGGACGGGGCTCCGCACTGCATGGCTGCAGAATGGCTCCGTGGGAGATGTTTGGAAGGCTGAAGACACGAGTGTGCTCACGTACTCTTGACTCACCAGGTTCCGGGCAGCGCCCTGACCCGAGGCTGTCCTGGGACGTGAGTGAGCCAGCCCTGCCTGTCCCAGCCTGGTCTGACTCAGCTGGGAAAGATGTCCGGGTCAGGGCAAAACCAGAGCCAGCAGCCCTCTCCCTGCCGTGGGTGAATCAGCCGTGACAGCATCAGAGCACCCCGGAGCGTGGACTGGGAACGCTGGCTCTGAAGTCAGTCTTCACTGCGTCTACTCCCACGAGCCACCCAAAGAAAATGACTTAATATCTTCAGGGCCCAGTTTCCTCTGTTGTAAAACAGAGGTGAAGACTGGTCTTTAGAGTTATTAAGAGCAGGTCCTGGCCTATAGCAAGTGCTCAGTATAGGGTACCTAGCATATTTATATTCTGATGATGTCACCTTCATTATTTTAATTAGCCCAGAATGCGAAGGGGTTTTGTCTAAGGTCACACAGCAAGTTAGGCTCTAGCCTGATGCCCCTCCAGCACCCCAACTCCCGTTCCTGAACACTCGCTTCCCTGCCTTGCGGGGCTCGGGGGCTGCTAAAGAGCATTGGCAGGGGGAGCTACTGGTTAATGTGTCTCCTGTTTTCACCCTAGATCCGAGAAACTGAGGTCATCGACCCTCAAGACCTCCTGGAAGGCCGATACTTTTCCGGAGACTTACCTGATGACGAGGACATCGGGGGGCCCGGGCAGGAATCCGATGACTTTGAGCTGTCTGGCTCTGGAGATCTAGGTACGGAGGAAGTAGGGGGCCGGCCTGGGGCTCAAGGCTGCAGGGAACTTGTCTTTTACAAGGGTGACCCCACTTTGGGGCTTGAATTTTCCTATTGTGCCCCTCCCCGTTAAAAAAAAGACGGGGGGAGCAAAAGTAACCGGATCAACCCATCCTTGAGACCCTTTCCAGGCGAATGGTTTCTTGCTCCGAGTCCATTTGTAGTAGAAAACCAGTCCGAACCTGTCTGCCTTTGGACGGGATTGGGTGGGAGTGGGCGTTGGGAGGAGAACTGAACTGTGGCCTGTTTTCCTTCCTTTGAAAAGCAAAGAGAGCGCTCAGGAGCCTGGGGGCAGGGTGGGGAGAGCTGTGGGTGGGAGAGAACCACCCCTGCTTCTGCAGGATGGGATTGGGAAGCGGTGAAGGGGCCTCCTGGGCAGGGCCAGGGTCCGCGCCTTTCTTGGTCACCTCCTGGCCCTGGCTGCCGGGCTAGACAGAGCTCCTGAAAAGCCTCCCTCCTCTGTGTGGGGCGGTGTAACAGTTTGAAATTTGAGTTCTGGAGTCACATAATCCTGAGTTCAAACTGCCGCTCTGTGACCTCTGCGCCTCGGTGTCCTAATCTGTAACATGGGAATAGAAACGACTGTATATGTTGAGGAGATTAGACTAAGTTAAAAGCCCTGGGCACTTACCACGTTCTGAGTGAATACATTCATATTGGAATTTCTAATATTTACTGTTGCAATCTAGAGTCTTCTCAAATGAATCCCCTGGGAATCTTGTTAAAATCCAGATTTTGATTTAGTGGCCCCTGAAACTTCATTTCCTACCCCTCCTGGGTGGTGTTTTTGGTCCCGGGATCTATATGGAACAAGGGTTTAGAGCTGACAGAGCGCCTGCCCAGTGACCAGTTCAACATTCACACGAAAGAACCAGGGAGGCAGGTCTCAGGAGCTCCATTTTACAGAGGAGATGACTGAGGCTGGGGTGGAAATGATCACCTGCCGGACATTTGCCAGACACATGCTTATCCCCTGTTGAGCATTTGGGGGCCAATTGTGAGTTAGCACTCGCACCAGCCATTGCTGTAGTGGTCATCAACCTGGGGGTGACCGGCTCCACATTCACACGGCCTTGCTGACGTTACAGGTGACTCAGAGGACATCCGGAACTTCCCAGAAGTGGTGCATCCCTTGGTAAGTAGCTCGCACTTTGGCCTCTCCTTTTCTCAGCACCTGTTGAGAGAAGCAGAATAAATTCGAGTCTGACCTCATTCTGCAAGAAGGCTTTTATCTGTGGCCCTGAACTCTTGGGACAGGCACAGCTAAGGGTCACAGGTGGACCTTCCCCTCTGTAGGGATAATCACTAAGTGATAAACACTTGCATGTGTTTCCACTCTGTTTTGCTTTTTTAATTTTTATTTCATTTAGTTATCTGACTGCACAGGATCCCGTTTGTGGCACTTCAAATCATGCGGGATCTTTAGTTGCAGTAGGTAGGATCTAGCTCCCTGACCAGGGATCACACTCGAGGGCCCCCTGCCTTGGGAGCTCAGAATCATAACCACTGGCCCCCCAAGGAAGTCCTTCCAGCCTCATTTTTGTGTGCATTTCTAGGTATTTCCCAACATTAATATCAAGTTACACATACCATTCTATGTACTGCATTTTTCACTTACAGTGATCATGAATATTTCCCCACGTAACTCACTGTTTTTCGTATTCATTTTTATAAGCTTTATAATCAGAGTTCACCCGCTGCCCTTACCTATGTAAAAGTGGTTTATGATTTTTTTTTTTTGACATCCTACAACAACAGTATAACAAGCATCTTTTACACAAATCTCTGATTAGCTCCTTAGGACAGGGTCCCAGAGGCAAACTGCTGCGCTGAAGGGCAAACTGTTCCTACAGTTTTGCCAAACAACCTTCCAGGATATTACTCTAGAACACCTGCTTCCCTGTGCCCTTGGTCACATTATTCATTCCCCACTGGGGATAGATTTACTGGAAAAGTTGGGCTTCCCTGGTGATTCAGATCGTAAAGCATCTGCCTGCAATGCAGGAAACCCAGGTTCAATCCCTGGGTCTGGAAGATCCCCTGGAGAAGGGAATGGCAACCCACTCCAGTATTCTTNTGGTCACATTATTCATTCCCCACTGGGGATAGATTTACTGGAAAAGTTGGGCTTCCCTGGTGATTCAGATCGTAAAGCATCTGCCTGCAATGCAGGAAACCCAGGTTCAATCCCTGGGTCTGGAAGATCCCCTGGAGAAGGGAATGGCAACCCACTCCAGTATTCTTGCTTGGACAATCCCATGGACAGAAGAGCCTGGTGGGCTGCAGTCCATGGAGTCGCAAACAGTCAGACACAACTGAGCAACTAGCTCACATAAGAAAAGTTAAGGGTAAGGATTTGACAGCGTGATTGTTGAGGGGTGGTTGCTGACGTCTGCTCTAGGACCACATGGTTTGGCTGGCAAGAGGCAGAACCATTCCCCACCCAGCTGAATGTCCCTACCCCCTGCCTTGGATCCCCTCCCTACAAACCACACTGAGTGTTGGTCTCTTCTTTCCGCCATCCAGGTCCCTATAGATAACCACATCCCTGAGAAGACAGGGAGCGGAGTTCCCACCGAACCCAAGGAACTGGAGGAGAATGAAGTTATCCCCAAGAGGTCGTCCCCTTTTGATGGGGACGAGGATGTGTCCAACAAGGTGTCCATGTCTAGCACAGCCCAGGGCGGCAACATCTTTGAGAGGACAGAGGTGCTGGCAGGTAAGGTCCTGCGCTTCCCACAAGATGCCTCGAAAGGGGAGAGGGCTTGGGCAGGGATAGTGCTGCAGGCAAGGATGCCTCTGGTCCAGTGGTCCCCGACCTTTTTGGCACCAGGCACCAGTTTCATGGAAGACGGTTTTTCCACCGACCGGATGGGGTAGGGGTGACGATGGTTCAGATGCTAATGGGAGTGATAGGGGCAGATGAGACTTCGCTTGCTCACCTGCTGCTCGCCTCCTGCTGTGCAGCTGGGTTCCTAGTAGGCCACTGACTAGTACCAGCCCAGGGGTTGGGAACCCCTGCTCTAGCCCGTTAGGCGATTTGATACCCCCTCCTGCAGCCACTGGGTGTCCTGGGGCCTTGAAGGATGACCCTTCCCCTTAGAGGTGGCTCTATGTGTGCAGTTTGGCAGACCGAGAGCAAGAATTGCATATCAGAGGCTAAAAAAATAATAGATGTTGAGTCGTTCACTTGCTGTAAATCCTTCTCTATTTACAAAGCACTTTCCCAGCCTGGGTTTGGCACCCGGGATGTTAATTATTAAAAGTTAAACTTCCCGTGAAAACTTCCCCTTCCCCAGAGGCTCCTTTGAGTTGGACTGGCTTCCCCTCCTCCTGCTGTCACCTGGCAGCCTGGTGACCTTGGCTGAGACGCTTTCCAGCCTCAGTTTTCATGTCAGCAAACGGCCATCGTGCTACCTCCTTGGGCTGGTGTAACAACTTCGTGAAAAATAGAATCTAAAACAACTTGACGGACTGTAAAATGTTTGTTTGCACGGTTCCCAGTGGTAGATGGTGTGTGTCTTAGTCCTTCAGTCGTGTCCAACCCTTTGCAACCCCATGGACCATAACTGGCCAGTCTCTTCTGTTCATGGGATTTCTCAGGCCAGAATACTGAAGCGGGTAGTCATCCTTTCTCCAGGGGATCTTCCTCACCCAGGGATCGAATCCGGTCTTCTGCGTTGCAAGCAGATTCTTTACCAGTTGAGCCACAAAAGAAGCCCAAGAATACTGGAGTGGGCAGCCTATCCCTTCTCCAGCGGATCTGCCCAACCCAGGAATCAAACTGGGGTCTCCTGAATTGCAGGCAGATTCTTTAACAACTGAGCTATCAGGGAAGCCCCATAGTATATAGTATAGTATAGTATATGGCATAGCATAGCATAGTAAGTAGTAGGTGGCCCGCAGGGAAACTTCCTGTGCCAGATTAAGAAACTAACACTTAGAGAGAGTATGTTTGGCCTCAAGTGGGAGCCACAGGCTTCCTGACTAATGTGCTATGTGGAGAAAGATGTGTCCCAGGGTGAGACTTCAAGGATGGCTCTGCCTAGCCTGACTATGGGGCCTTCAGCTGGGGTGGTAACTGGCTGCTTCTCTTCTTCCCTGGCAGCTTTGGGGGTCTCCAAAACTGAGTTGGGGACTTTCTCAGAGGGGACTCCCTCTCTAGCCAGGTTTTTACAGGCCAAGGGCCAGTCTGGATGAACCAGCCTAGTGAGGAGGGCACCATGGGCCCACGCTGGCTCACTCCTGTCTCCTGGCAACCAGCTGGGCCAGCAGCTCTGAGGAGGCTGGAAGTGCAAGGAAAGAGCCCTGGGTCCTGCCTCCCTCTGGGACTGATAAAGGATCCTGCCTGCATCTTGCAGGGTATAACGCCCCGTAGGCCCAGCTCAGCCCTGACTCTGGCTTCCAGGTCCCTGAGTCAGTGTTCTTTTAACTTTCTGTGTGATGTGGGTGGGGTGGGGAAACTAGAGGGCCCTTGGAGACCTTTTAGTCTTGTAAGTTTCAAACTATTTGGTGGAAGTCTTTTCGAGGTAAAACCCGGCCCATCTTTCTTCACCCACAGAGTTTCACTTTTAGTTGGTTGATGTGGGATTAGCATAAGGTTTTGCTTTCACCAAACAATGGTTCTACTGCTTTTAAAGAAAAATGTATCCTATCTTATAACCTGAAANGTCTTTTCGAGGTAAAACCCGGCCCATCTTTCTTCACCCACAGAGTTTCACTTTTAGTTGGTTGATGTGGGATTAGCATAAGGTTTTGCTTTCACCAAACAATGGTTCTACTGCTTTTAAAGAAAAATGTAAAAGCCACTGATCTAGTTCAAGTAACTGTTTCTTATAACATGGGAGACTCAGGCCCAGAGAAAGCAAGCCACTTGCTTTAGGTCACATAACAAGTGAGAACCAGTCATCTCTTAATACCTCCAATGGAGAATGACACACATGCATGATCTTCACGTGAAAAGTTACATTGTTGAGATAGCTGGGGTGAGATCCTCCATTCCAGTAGCTTTTAAACAGTACCTGGGGGGGACAAGGGGAATTCCCTGGTGGTCCAGTGGTTAAGACTCAGCACTTCCCCTGTAGGGGACATGGGTGCTATCCTTGGTGGGAGATCTAATATCCTATAAGCTGCACAGCGCAGCCAAAAAAAACCCACCCTGGAACCTGGGAGTTTATCAAGTGCTTGCCATGTGCCATATGATTCACACGCCCCCTCATTGAGTCTCCACAACACCCCAATCCAACACGTATGGTTATCTGTACTTTTACAAATAAGGAAAATGAGGGTCCAAGAAGCCTTATCTCTTATCCAAAGGCACAAGAGAAGACAAGTGGTGAACCTGGCATTGGAACCTGGGACCACAGTCGCTTCTGAGACCGTCCTTGGGCCTTGAGCTTCTGGGGACTCCCAACACGGACCAAGGGTCTAACAGAACAGACATCAGAGGGAGAGGCGGTAGAAAGGGGAAGGGGGTTGATACCTGATGGTCCGTGTTTTTTCTCTGGCTTTTCCTGGGGGCACTGTGTTGCTGCTTTTTCGTTGTTTTAGCCAAGAGAGAACCTTCTTTGGCTCCCCTGCCACTCCGTCCCCATTCTGTGCGTAGATTTGGAGTGTGTGCAGGGGCGGAAAATTAATCTTCTTAGACTAAAACCGAATTAGGGGACTCAATCTGTCACAGGAAGGATTCTAGGAGACATCCCTGCCCCCTCAACAAACAGGAGTGAGCCCTCCAGGCTGCCTGGGGTCATACAGAGAACATACATTTACCCGATGTAGGAAACCCGCGTCTGCTCTTGGCCAGTGCCCCTCTCTGAGCCAAATGGAGCCATTTGTTAAGCACCCACTGTTGTGCCAGAACAATTCAGGCTGGCAGGGACACAGGTACCAACCACAAAAAGTCACAATTAATGAATATTGAGTATATGCTATGCATTATTCTGAGCTCTCTTAAGGGGATTGATTTATTTCAACCTAGGGACAAACCTATAAGAAAGGTACCATTGTTTCCATTTTACAATGAGAGGGATGAAGGAAATTGATTCTTTAGACCCCATTGCCAGTAAGTGGCAGAAACAGGAATAAAATGTAAGCCTTAAGCACTGAGCTTCATATGTGCGGACATAAATCACGTGTGTGTGTGTGTGTGTGTGTGTGTATATATATATATATATTTTTTTTTTTTTTTTTTTTTTGCCGCACCAGGTGGCATGTGGGATCTTAGTTCCCTGACCAGGGATCAAACCTGTGACCCTTGCATTGGAGGCACCAAGTCTTAACCACAGGACCACCAGAAAGTCCCAAACCACATGTGTAATTCTTTATAACATGGGAGTGTGGACACGCGCGCATGTTGTTACTGTGTATAGTAGCATATACCCGCGTGTGTACAGAGTGTGTACACCCGATCGGTATAAGTGTAGGTCTGCATAGGGATGTGTGCACACAAGGTCAACTAGAGAGCTCCCTGTGCTAAGGACTGTGGGGTAAGTAGGTCTAAGGGGGATTTCCACAGCCTGCGATTTTCCTGCTTCCTGGCTCAGGGCTGAGCTGTTGCTGGGGAGTTGGCCTCGTGTTGGGAAAGAACCTGGCTTTGGACTCCAGCAGTGTGGGTTGGAAGGATGCCTTTGTCACTCTGGTTCTGTGGTTTTTTAGTGCTTTACAGTGACACTCTTCTCATGAATGAGGCGGTGAGGATCAAATTCAGCAAGGCATCAGCAGAGTATGCCCCTGGGGGTGATGGTGAGGGTGATGGTGAGGGGGCCAGAGGACCGACCGAGCAGAAGCGGCCCGTGCGCCCTGAGGGCCCGACGGGCAGCCAGCCCTCACCTCGCTGCCCCCTCTCTCCCCTCCAGCTCTGGTCGTGGGCGGTGTCGTGGGCATCCTGTTTGCCGTCTTCCTAGTGCTGCTGCTGGTGTACCGCATGAAGAAGAAGGATGAGGGCAGCTACGACCTGGGCAAAAAACCCATCTACAAAAAAGCCCCCACCNCCCTCCAGCTCTGGTCGTGGGCGGTGTCGTGGGCATCCTGTTTGCCGTCTTCCTAGTGCTGCTGCTGGTGTACCGCATGAAGAAGAAGGATGAGGGCAGCTACGACCTGGGCAAAAAACCCATCTACAAAAAAGCCCCCACCAATGAGTTCTACGCCTGAAGCTTCCCCTGGAGCACCTACTTGGACTTTAGGGGGAAGGGACGCTGAAGGATTTTGAAGGGTGGATGTTCAGGGAGGGGGAGGGCACCCTATCAGCATCTCCCGCTACGATTACAGTTTCAGTGTCAGAAGAGACATCACCTTCTACTGTTCCTGCTTGCCTCTTGATTCTCTGGGCCTCCACTGTCCCAGCAGAAAAATGGGGTTAAACTTGGCCTTTCTCAAGGCAAGTCTAGGGTTGGATCTGTTTCTTCATCTTCCCATTTAGAATCTAGGCCCAGCTTAGAGCCTGTACTGAACAGGTCTGATCCAGAGTCTTTCTAAGCTATTGTACGAGCCCTGCTGGAGGTCAGCCCCCCACCTGCCAGACTTCCCCCCGGGCCCCCTTCCACAGCCTGGCCTCTCGGCCAGGAGTTGGGAGAAGGAACCAGAACCATCTGTCTGCACCTTGAGATGTAGCCATCAAAGGCACCTGCAGCCACACTGTGGGAGTCTGTGGTACATCTTGGGCCATTCTAGGCTCTTCCAAGTGACTTTTGGAAGTCAACCTTTTTTATTTGGGGAGAGGAGCTGAACATTCATCCTGAATCAGACTTATAGAATATTCTTAAGTCTATTTTTAGTGGGTTGTTTTTTTTTTAATTGTTCATTCCTTTGTACAGAGTCTTTCTCTGTGGGCAAGAGTACACAGAAACCAAGGCTTTCTCTGCCCTCTTGCACCTTTCGACAGTACCTGCTACGTTTGTATTTAATGGTGTTTTTGTTTTTGTTACTCTAAAATGAGAGAAGAGTTGGAGATATAATTTTTATTAATTTTTTACTACTATTTATAGCTTCAGACAGGGCCTTTCTTTCCCTCTTTTGTCTTTTTTCCTTTTTTTCCCCATGCTTTTGTTTTTTTAATTCTTTCTACTTCCCTGCTCATGACCTTGGCCCTTTCTGAAGCTGCTTCCTCTAAGAAGCTTTTGCTGAAATATAGTTGTTTTTTTTAGCAGATCCCAAAGTATAACGTAGGGGATGATGGGATATTTGTGTCTCTTTCATGTAATATATTATTATTCTTCCTTGGTTCTAGAAAAATAGATAAATATATTTTTTCAGGAAATAGTGTGATATATTCCTGTGTGAAGTTGGCTGGGTGGTTGAGTGAGTGAATGTTTGTGGGGCTGAGTGGATTGCCTCTTTTTCTGGTCCTGTTTCTTGGTGCCTTCTCCCAACTGGGCTGAAAACCTTCTCTCTAGCTTTTGCTTTGAGCCCAGCTGGGGTACCTTCATTTGCGATCTCCAAATTTAAGAGAAGATTGGAGAGCTGTGCTATCCAACATGGCAAGTGCCGGCCACACTGAAATCAGTTAAAATGACAGGAAGTTAAATTTCGTTCCTCAATTTTACTAATCCACATTTGAAGTGCTCAGTGGCCACGTGGGGCCGGTGGCTGGTGTACCAGACAGACAAGTAGACCCCACTGGCATCTGCTGACAGCACAGCTCGAGAACTAAACTGGTTTAATAAGTCACAGGCTCAGCCTGGTTAGGATGACCTTTGTCCCTCTAGACAAAGGGGGACGGGGAGGGCTGATCAGGGCCTGGCTCTGGGGCTTATCCTATCCAGAGAGGAGAGGCCTAGTGTCTCAGGCTGGCCAGACCACATCTCCTGACCCCATGGGGGGGCTGGGGGGAGTTACCCTTGCTTCCCTCCTCTTCTGTGACCCCAGGGTCCCAGCTGGCTGGGTCCTCTTCCTCCCCCCATGTCCCTTTTCCTCTGGCCATGTTGGGAGTGAGCACCTCACATTGTTGTCTGTTACTGATTTTTTGATAAAAAGATAATAAAACCTGGTACTTTCTAGATCGCCTGCCTTCATCATTTCAAAGCTCGTCAGATGTCATCCTTTCCCTTGATCTCAGCGGATCCTGAGATAATTGCTGCCAGACACCGGAAGGCAGAGCTATATAAGAAGCCAAGAAAGGGCCCGGAAAGGGGGGAAGAAAGCCAGAACGTGCACACCGTGGCCCGTGGCCGTGGCCTGCCTACCTCGGAGATTTGTTTAGGCGGCCCTGTGTTTAAAAAACAAACACAGAAATCCTTGGATTCCTTGCCAACTATGGAAGTGAGGATGTTTCACATAAAAATCCAGATTCCCTGTTTTTCTTCTGTGGGGAGGGGGGAAGAAATCAAGAACTGGCAACTCAGGTAACCATAGGGAGTTGCATATGGGCAGGTCCCCACTCAGATGCGGGCTCTCTCCTCTGCCAGTCTGTCCATCTGCTTTACTCACGTCACCTCTTTGGCCCCTGGGCGTCATAGCTGGTGGTCTCTGGACAGATAGTATTGACACCTCTCTTGATCCTCATAACAACCCTCTGAAGTGGGTGAAAGTGACAGTGTTAGTCACTAAGCTGTGTCCTACTCTTTGTGACCCCATGGACTGTAGCCTGCCAGGCTCCTCTGCCCATGGTATCCCAGTCAAGAATACTGGAGTGGGTTACCATCCCCTTCTCCAGGGGATCTTCCCAACCCAGGGATCAAACGCAGGTCTCCCGCATTGCAGGCAGATTCTTTGCCATCTGAGTCACCAGGGAAGCCCCTTCTGAGGTGGGTAAGGTCCTTTTTACCAAGAGGGCAACCCAAGCTTTGCTTGTCTGTGCAGAGCTAAACCTTCATGCCGGGACTTGGACTTCAAGTCCAAGTCCATGTCATGCTTGAACTTCGGTGGTCTTCCTTTGGTGCTTCATGGCCCAGTGGTTCGTTGGGGTCGAGGAAAGGATACAAAGAAGAATTGGTAGTAGAAGCAAACCCTCACATCACAAACGTGCATGCCAGGAACCCATTCTGTCCTTTACCCCTGTACCTGTTGAATCGTCACAATAATTCAACAAAGTAGGTACCATTAGTGGTCCCATCTTATAGATGGGGAAACTGCAGCTAAGAAGTTAAATAACTTGCCCAAAGAGACACAGCTTACCAACAGTAGAGGTGGGATTTGAATCCTTGCAGTCAAGATCTGGAGTTTCTCATCAAGGCCCATCTGAGAGTTTATGCTACCCAGGGCCCCTTTAGGCTGCACTCCCTTTGAAGTAAGGAGCCTGGTTTCAGATCCCTCCTGAGGCCCGTGAAGCTTGAGTGGGTCTCTGCACTTGCAACTGGAATCTGTTATTTGTTTTTTGACTGCACCGCGTGGTATGCGGACCTTCCCTGACCAGAGATCAAATCCACACCTCCTGCAGTGGAAGCTCAGAGTCATAACCACTGGAATCTTGCAGAAGGCCCTTCCATCTGTTCTATCTGCATTATCCAATCCAGTGGTCATTTGTCACATGTGACTATTTAGGTTAAAATTAATTAAAATTCGGTTCCTCAGTGGCACCAGCCACATTTCAAGTACTCAAGAGCCACATGTGGCTGGTGGCTTCTCTATCAGA
>SJYV01036203.1:25393-38812 GCA_006410875.1 Neotragus pygmaeus | reverse complement strand
AGAAAAAAAAAAAAAAAGATAAAACACTGTTTTGTTCTGTTTCATATACTGTGCTAAAGCCTTTGACTGTGTGGATCACAACAAACTGTGGAAAATTCTTAAAGAAATGAAAATACCAGACAATCTTACCTGCCGCCTGAGAAACCTGTATGCAGGTCAAGAAGCAGCAGTTAGAATAGGACATGGAACAACACACTGGTTCAAAACTGGGAAAGGATTACATCAAGGCTGCATACTGTCACCCTGCTTATTTGATTTCTTTGTAGAGTACATCAAGCAAAACATGGGGGAGGATAAAGCTTGAGTTAGTATCAGGATTGCCAGGAAAAATGTCAACCACCTCAGATACGTAGATGACAACATTCTAACAGAAAGTAAAGAGGAACTAAAAAGCCTCTTAATGAAGATGAAAGAGGACAGTGAAAAAGCTGGCTTAAAACTCAACACTCTAAAAACTAAGATCCTAAGATCCTGTCCCATCATGTCATGGCAAATAAATGGGGAAAAAAATGGAAACAATGACAGATTTTCTTTTCTTAGCCCCCAAATCACTGTGGATGTTGACTGCAGCTCTGAAATTAAGACACTTGCTCCTTAGAAGGAAAGCTATGACAAACCTAGACAGAGTATTAAAAAGCAGAGAGATCACTTTGCTGACAATGATCTGTATAGCCAAATCTATTATTTTTCCAGTAGTCATGTACAAGTACAATATTTGGACTAGGAAGAAGGCTGAATGCTGAAGAATTGATACTTTCAAATTTGGGATCTTGGAGAAGACTTTTGAGAGTCTCTTGGACTGTAAGTAGATCAAACCAGCCAATCCTAAAGGAAATCAACTCTGAACATGGGATAACAGTGGATGAGGTGGTTGGATGTCATCACTGACTCAATGGGAATGAATTTGTGCAAACTCCAGAAGACAGAGAAGGACAGTGATGCCTGGTGTGCTGTAGTTCACTGGGTCACATCACAAAGATTCAGAGTTGACTTAGCGACTGAAACAATAATAACTGATTGATAGTTGTCAAAATATAAGAAAAGAAAGTAGTCACAGATTTAGAAAGCTCTCAGATTTAGAAATGCAAACCTTTTCTGGGTTAAGTGCAAAGAAAACATTACGCAGGGTGGGACATGATAATTAAAAAGTAAATATTAAAAGCAGCCAAAGGATAAAGATCTTTACTTTCAGAGACAGCAGGACTGACAGCTTACTTCCCAACAGTGGAAACAAGAACTCAGCAGAAGAATATGTTAATGGAGTGAGAGAAATTAACTGCCAACCTAAATGTCCTACCCAGGGAAACATATCTTTCTTCAATTAAGAAGAAAAACTCCTTTTAAGAGAAACGCACACACACACACAAACACACCCTGACAGAATACTGATGTTTTTATGATTGTGGGGATTTGGTAAAATATATCCAGGATTTAAATCCAAATTCCATGATTTATTAGCTAAATAATCATAAACACACTAATTAATCTCAAGGAACATCAGAAATAATGTACCTGACTGATGAGGACAGCTAGATTAAATGAGGATTAGCATATGACTCCTGTGAAATGTGCCTCACACTAAGAAACCAGTAACTTTGAACTATTCTCTTACTTGTGACCTGTCCAGGTAATCTAAACTACTCCTGTGGTCAGATTCCTGCTTCTTTTCCCACCTGAAATAGCTTTGCTTACTTAACCTAACCTTTCCCCTAAATTTCAGTTTTTATTCTGCCCTTAAAGTAAAATAAAGTCACATTCTACTTGAGGTCTTGATCACGTTCTCCATTATATCTTCCTTCTTCACAATTACTATTTTAACTTTTATGACACTTTTTAAATGTATACTAGTTATACATATGTTTTGTCTTATGCTTCAGTTCACTTTTGTCACTCAGTCGTGTTGGATTCTTTGCAACCCCATGAATCGCAGCATGCCAGGCCTTCTTGTCCATCACCAACTCCCAGTGTTCACTCAAACTTATGTCCATCGATTCAGTGATGCCATACAGCCATCTCATCCTCTGTCATCCCCTTCTCCTCCTGCTCCCAATCCCTCCCAGCACTGGGGTCTTTTCCAATGAGTCAACTCTTCCCGTGAGGTGGCCATGTGACGTATTGGAGTTTCAGGTTTTAGCATAACTCCTTCCAAAGAAATCCCAGGGCTGGTCTCCTTCAGAATGGACTGGANCCTGCTCCCAATCCCTCCCAGCACTGGGGTCTTTTCCAATGAGTCAACTCTTCCCGTGAGGTGGCCATGTGACGTATTGGAGTTTCAGGTTTTAGCATAACTCCTTCCAAAGAAATCCCAGGGCTGGTCTCCTTCAGAATGGACTGGATGGATCTTCTTGCAGTACAAGGGACTCTCAAGAGTCTTCTCCAACACCACAGTTCAAAAGCATCAGTTCTTCAGCGCTCAGCCAGTCCAACTCTCACATCCATATATGACCACTGGAAAAACTATAGTCTTCTAAAATGAGCCAATGAGGCCACCAAAACCCTCAACTGAGGCATCTCTGAGTTCATCATGATGGCCGCAAATGCAGAGCCCTTGGAGATCATCCCACACCTCCCACTGCTTTGTGAAGACAAGAATGTGCCCTATGTATTCGTGCACTCCAAACAGGCTCTGGGGTGAGCCTGCGGGGTCTCCAGGCCTGTCATTGCCTGCTTCATCATCATCAAAGAGGGCTCACAACTGAAGCAGCAGATCCAGTCCATCCAGCGGTCCATCGAAGGCTCTTGGTCTAAACTGGTGGCCTCAGCCACACTCCCAGCTGACTCCTCTCCACCCCCACTACCCCCAAAGTTATGTATCATATTGTCAGCATGCAGTGTTTCCAACTACCTTCTAGACATACTTTTGTTGGCAAAGTAATATCTCTGCTTTTTAATATGCTGTCTAGGTTGGTGATAACTTTCCTTCCAAGGAGTTAGCGTCTTTTAATTTCATGGCTGCAATCACTATCTGCAGTGATTTTGGAGTCCCAAAAAACAAAGTCTGACACTTTTCCCACTGTTTTCCCATCTATTTCCCATGAAGTGAAGGGACAAGATGCCATGATCTTAGTTTTCTGAATGTGGAGCTTTAAGCCAACCTTTTCACTCTCCTCTTTCACTTTCTTTAAGAAGCTTTTTAGTTCCTTTTCACTTTTTGCCATAAGGGTGGTGTCACCTGCATATGATATTGATATTTCTCTCAGCAATCTTGATTCCAGCTTTTGTTTCTTCCAGCCCCACGTTTCTCATGATGTATTCTGCATATTAGTTAAATAAGCAGGGTGACAATATACAGCCTTGATGTACTCCTTTTCCTATTTGGAAGCAGTCTGTTATTCCATGTCCAGTTCTAACTCTGTTGCTTCCTGACCTGCATACAGGTTTCTCAAGAGGCAGGTCAGGTGGTCTGATATTCCCATCTCTTTCAGAATGTGCCACAGTTCATTGTGATCCACACAGTCAAAGGCTTAGGGATAGTCAATAAAACAGAAATATATGTTTTTCTGGAAATCTCTTGCTTTTTCGATGACCCAATTGGATGTGGGCAATTTTAATCATCTCTTGTTCCTCTGCCTTTTCTAAAACTAGCTTGAACATCTGGAAGTTCACAGTTCACATACTGCTGAAGCCTGGCTTGGAGAATTTTGAGCATTACTTTACTAGTGGGTGAGATGAGCGCAATCTTCTGCTTATTATTTACTATATTTTTAAATATATAATTTATTTTACTGTGTATTTCCCTAACTTGTAAGATACAAATTCTAACTGTTTTATTCACCAATTATCACTCTCTGGAATACTCTCTTATATTTGGCTGACATTGCAGAAGTTGAAGTATAAAATATATAAGATATTAATTGGTAATATATTGCCCAGAATATATTTTGTTTATAATTTCTAGTTAATCAGTCATCTCCCTTTTCTAACAAGAAAGAAATATTTTAGACTTCAATAACCTTTCCATTACAATCAACTAAAACTAGTTCTATAAATGAGATTTGAAAATTCCCAGAAAAGAAAAATTGTACCAGTTCCATTATGAAGTGTTTACATATTGAGGTAACCATATTTGATTCAATCTTAGCCACAAAATTCATTTTACCTTATGAAACTTACTTTTCAATTCTTGGAAATTTAGATACACCCTAAGAGTTGTCTTTTTCTAATTCATTACTCATAGGAAGAAGAATTAAGTTTTATGCTTTCATTAATAATATAAAAAATGAAAATACATAACTAAGTCAAATCTTATAAGAATACTCAATTCTTAGAAGAATAAAGTGTTCCTTCCATTGACTTATCTATTTTATTTTTAATATTATTTGAAGTACTTGCTTAATCTTTAAAGGCCTATTGAATTAAACATAAAGACTGTCAAATATCTAAAAAACAATACTCAAGGTTGTGTGTAAATATAGTAATCTTTATCTTTAAAAACAAACAAGCAAAACTATGTTAATATTAGCTTGAGAAAATGATTTATCTTGGTGTTTCCATCTAAAGTGAAATAATGAATATTATTTTTGACAGAAAGTTAATAGAATATTTTAAAACAATTTATAAGAAAAACTATAAATGCTAAATTTGTTTAAATATATTTTGACATAAAACAATGAAAACATATGTTAAATTAAGTGGTATTTTCAGAAAGATCTGTTTTAGAAGATGTGTATAAGAGACAGGAAGAAATNAAACAATTTATAAGAAAAACTATAAATGCTAAATTTGTTTAAATATATTTTGACATAAAACAATGAAAACATATGTTAAATTAAGTGGTATTTTCAGAAAGATCTGTTTTAGAAAAACACAATTTTTTTAAACTTGAGAAAATGTAATATAAATATGTGAAGAATGTGAAAATCCACACTTTAGATGTATATATTATTAATAAGATATAAATCAAACTATGCTGACTTCATGTTGATGTATGGCAAAGCCAATAGAGTATTATAAAGTAAAATAAAGTTAAAAAAAAAAGAAATTTCTAAACATAAGTTGCTAAGAAACGTAGTCATTGTTTTCATGTAAAGATAATTTTGGTTTATGATAAAAGAGCAAATTAGCATTGCAGTGTCTATTCTAAATGAAAAAATGACATGAAATGCAAATTTCCACTAGTTTTATTTTATTTTTGATTTTCCTGTCACTATAATAATAAAATTTATATTATTAATACATCCTTCAAAATAATCTCAGCTGTTCATCTACTCTGTTATTTTGGTTATATATCTCTATTAGCAATCAGTTTATAAAAATGTAATTGTCCTAATGCATGTCCGACTTTCATAAAATATTAGTAATACTTTCCAAAGTGTTCCCTTATCTTCAACAATGATTTTTTTTGTTTGTTTTTAAAGAAAATTTTAAAGAAACTGAAATGAAAGGTCTTTGGCTATTTGTTGCTGTTGTTCAGTTGCCTAGTTGTATCCAACTTTTTGCACCCCCATGGACTGCAACATTCCAGACTTCCATGTCCTTCACTATCTCCTGGAGTTTGCTCAAACTCATGTGCATTGAGTTGGTGATGCCATCCAACCATCTCATCCTTTGTCACCTGCTTCTAGGTTATTAGTACCAGAATTTTACTCCTTACTGATAACATGGTTATAATGGAAAAATAGGTTATCTGATATTGATGTGTACTGTTCAAACATATTCTTATATCTTCAATACTGTTTCCAGATTGACTCAATTTGGCAGCTGGAGAAACAGTCTATTACTGAAAACCGTATCCCTTTGACATACAGAACACTTAGTAGATGTATAGATAAGAAAGCTGTGGTACATATACACAATGGAGTATTACTCAGCCATTAAAAAGAATACATTTGAATCAGTTCTAATGAGGTGGATGAAACTGGAGCCGATTATACAGAGTGAAGTAAGCCAGAAAGAAAAAACACCAATACAGTATACTAACACATACATATGGACTTTAAAAAGATGGTAATGATAACCCTGTATGTGATACAGCAAAAGAGACACAGATGTATAGAACAGTCTTTTGGACTCTGTGGGAGAGGGAGAGGGTGGGATGATTTAAGAGAATGGCATTGAAAGATGTATAATATCATATATGATATTAATCACCAGTCCAGGTTTGATGCATGATAGTGAATGCTTGGGGCTGGTGCACTGAGACGACCCAGAGGGATGGTATGGGGAGGGAGGAGAGAGGGGGTATTCAAGATGGGGAACACATGTATATCTGTGGCAGATCCATGTTGATGTATGGCAAAACCAATGTAATATTGTAAAGTAATTAACCTCCAATTAAAATAAATAAATTTATATTAAAAAAAGAATACAACAACAACAAAAAAGAAGCAGCAGCAAACTTCTGAGGGACTATCACAAACATAAAGATGACAGAATATAAATGCAATTTTGCTGTAGATAATTTATTTTGGGGGGACAATTACTTTTTGGCCTGAAAGTCAAATAGCACTAATAATGTTAGCACACCATGAACTAAAAGTCACTTGTCTGCACACCAGGGCTTTCTAGAACACATTACAGAAGGATGGTGCATAATTCCTCCTCTCAGTTTTCTAGCACATTAGAGAACCCACATAATTTTATATACTTTATTGCTTGAAACTGTCTTAAACATTAGATTAATTGACTCAGTTGTTTTAAAGATTTTGTTTGTTAATTGTAAATAAGAAACTCTTTTGGATTCTGTGGGAGAGGGCGAAGGTGGGATGATTTGGGAGAATGGCATTGAAACATGTATAATATCATATATGAAATGAATCACCAGTCCAGGTTTGATGCATGATACTGGATGCTTGGACCTGGTGTACTGAGACGACCCAGAGGGTTGGTACGGGGAGGGAGGAGGGAGAGGGGTTCAGCACGGGAAACACTTGTATACCTGTGGGAGATTCATGTAAATGTATGTATGGCAAAACCAATATTGTAATGTCATTAACCTCCAAGTGAAATAAATAAATTTATATTTTAAAATAAAAATAAAAGCCAAAAAAAAAAAAGAAAAGAAAAAGAAACTGTTACAAAAATCCATTTCCCTAGGGTGTGTAAATAAGCCCTGGAAAGCAGATAGGCCCTGACTTACCTGGGGACAGAGCCCAGAGCTCTGTCTGCTTAGCTGTCATAGCCTTTTTATCCATACCAGGCCCTGAGGACAACGGTCTCTCATTTCGACTTAAAAAATGCATATTGAAAACCACTGATCCATCCAACCTATTCCATTTTATAATGAGAAAGCTGACCCTTAGAGGCTAATTGCTCCAACTAAAGTAACAAGTTGATGGCAGAATAGAATTAGAACTCATGTCCCCTGACTCCCTGTCCAGTATTTCTAAATGTAGCTAAAAATCAATTAACAACATCTAACAAATTAATACATTCAGAAATATATTTTCTGAAATATATGATGAAAACAGTCTGAGAATTTTAATCTAACCTTTAAATTGTGTATGAAGCATAATTTTTTTAGTATATGAATTCCCATATTCTCTTTTCTCTGTAAACAATTAAGTGGCTAGATGGTCCGGGCAGCATCAAAGTGATGTTCTACAAATTGCAGTGTAAAATAATAAATGTTTTTATCCTCATAATAGAGATGCTAAAAGAAAAATCTGAAAGTTAACAGTGTAACTGATGTTAATCGGTTTATCACTAGCATGCTTGCATGGAATAAGGAGATCTACCTTGGTACTACAGTTTATTTTCAGGTTGGATATGGACAGCTCTCATGCTCACTGAGCTTAACGGTGGCAAGGAGTAGCAAGGGTAAATATCACTGCCTTGATTGAAAGAGGTAGTCATGGGAGCTTCCAGCCTCAGGATATATTTATATCTGTGTGACTGAAAGTTTAAAAGTAGAGAACTCATTTCCAGCATAGAGATCCCTACGGAAATGAGCATCTCTAACAGTATAAAATTAAGCTAGGTTTTTGTAAAGTAAAAGTAACAAGGAAATAATGTAATATTTTCCTATTATTTAAGTATTTTCAATACTTCCCTGGGGCTTCCCTGGTGGCTCACATGGTAAAGAATCAGCCTGTAATGCAGGAGACCTGGGTTCAATCCCTGGATTGAGACAATACCCTGAAGAAGAAAATGGCTACCCACTCCAGGCAGAAGAAGGGGATGGCAGAGGATGAGATGGCTGGATGGCATCAGTGACTCAATGGACATGAATTTGAGCAAGCTCTGGGAGATGGTAAAAGACGGAAGCCTGGCATGCTGCAGTCATGCGGTTGCAAAAAATCGGACACAAGTGAGAAACTTTCGCTTTCACTTTAACAATTACTGAATGCTTTGTCTGTAAATTGCAGTTCTTTGACAGGAGAACTGTATCATCTTATGGTTAACCATCATGATTTTATTGCAGGTTGATAGGTACCTTTGCAATGAAATGCAGCAGTAAGAAAGGTGAAATAAGAACTCAGACACAATGCTGTAACCGAAAACAGGGAGGACGAAAATGATTATAACAATGCTCAGAAAACTGTTACCCTGTTGGGATCCGTGAATTCAGTAATAACTTGGAAGAAAATCAGTTGCAAAGAAGAAACAAATCAGTTATTTTAAGATTTCATTAGTTATGAAATCAAGTCTCTGATATGTGTTGGAATTTTAGAACTTAATATTATTGATTTGATCACCTCTCCCCTCCCTCAGGATAATCAGGTACTTCTTTGTTCCAACTTGTTCTTCTTTTCCTACTTATTTGTATGTTTTGTTGAATCAGGGAATGACGACTTATGTTTTATGCAAATCTTTTCTACACAAATTAAATCAATTATGGGTTCTTATATCTTCCACATAGCTATATCTATATAGATATAGATATAATTGGTATCATGTGATTCATTGATATAATGTGATTGTAGATGAGAGTGAAATCTCTGGAAGAGGTTCAGGGTGTTTGGCTTGAGTCAGGTCTATGAGGGGTCAGGTTTAGGAGGCTCCCATATCTAAGTCACTGAGAAAATCACCTAATTGCACATAACTGGTCATAATATTTAAATAAATGAGAACTAGGTCCACATTCTCTAATAGCTCTTTCAATCTTAAAATGATCATGTTTTTATTGTTCTGTTTATACTAATATTTTCTAGAACAGCCAGGTGTTAACAAAGACAGTTTTTCTACTCTGCCTAGTATTCCACCAGCCACCTAAAACATTCCTCTCCAGTGGTCAAATTTTTGACTTGGATTGTAAGTTTATAAACATTTTATCAGATAGTTTCTTTTTATTTTGTTGCTATAAATAAATATAAGAGGAGATTTCTAAGTATGAAATATAAAAGTAATTTTGAATGTGATAAAGTTAAACAATTGATAGCTATCTAATAACATCTTATTTAATAATTTTCTTGTCAAATATTGTACAATTTTAAGCAATCATCTTAAAATTCAAGACAAAAATAATTTTGGAGGAATTCTTCACAGTACCTTCTTAAATTACTTTCAATGATTTTTTTGTCAATGTAGAATCCAAGAACAGTTAATATAGATCTCCATAAGCCTTTTTCTTTTCTAACATCTCTTTCACAATATTTAGATTTGTCTTTTAGGCATTTTTTTCCTACTTTCAAGAAATCCAAATTGTGACACAACTTGTATCTACAAGTCTAATTTTGTTCCCCCAAATCTTGGATGTCACAAAGTAAAGTTTTGCCTTCTCTTCTTTAACAATTCTGAATATTTTTTTAAAATTAGAGTATAGTTGGTTTACAATATTGTGGTACATTCAGGTTTTACAGCAAATTGAGCCAGTTATACATATACAGGAATCCACTCTTTTTAAGGTTATTTTCCTATTTAGGTTATTACAGAGTATCGAGAAGAGTTCCCAGTGCTTATACAGTAGGTCCTTATTAGTTATCTATTTTATATGTAATAGTGTGTATATATCAATCCCAATATCCTAATTTATACTATCCCACCTTATTAATGGTTATTTACTGGCTTTAAATGTTATACTGAAATTTATATTGTCTATTTAATTAACTACCAACTCTTTTTTTCACTTTTTGTGTGTTTGAACTGTGGTGTTGGAGAAGATTCTTGAGAGTCCCTTGGACTGCAAGGAGATCCAACCAGTCCATTCTGAAGAAGATCAGTCCTGGTTGTTCATTGGAAGGACTGTTGCTAAAGCTGAAACTCCAATACTTTTGCCACCTTATGGGAAGAGTTGACTCATTAGAAAAGATTCTGATGCTGGGAGGGATTGGAGGCAGGAGGAGAAGGGGATGGCAGAGGATGAAGTGGCTGGATGGCATCACTGACTCGATGGATGTGAGGCCTGGCCTGCTGCACTTCATGGGTTCACAAAGAGTCAGACATGACTGAGTGACTGAGTTTAACTGAATTGAACATTTTCCAGGATAGGTCACATCATGGTCCATAAATCTAGTCTTGGTAAATTTAAAGAAACTGAAATAATTTCAAACATCTTTTCTGATCAATATATGAGACAATTACATGTCAATTACAGGGAAAATAATTATTAAATATACAAACCTATGCAAGCTAAACAACCCGCTTCTGAATAGCCAGCAGATCACAGAAGAAATCAAAAGGAAATAAAAATATGCATGGAAACAAATGAAAATAAAAACCTAAAATCTATGGGATCCAGTAAAAACATTTCTAAGAGAGAACTTCATAGCAATACAAGTATACCTCAAGACACAAGACAAACATCAAATAAACAGCATAACTTTGCACCTGGAACAACTGGAAAAAGAAAAAAAGAAGAATCCAAAGTTAGAAGGAAAAGAATCAAAAATCAGAGCAGAAATAAATGAAAAAGAAATGAACGAGACTAAGGCAAAAATCAACAAAACTAAAAGTTGGTTCTTTGCGAAGATAAATAAAATAGGCAAACCATTAGCCAGATTAATAAAGAAAGAAAACAATCAAATCAATAAAATTAGAAATGAAAATGGAGAAATTGCAACAGACAACAAGAAATACAAAAAATCACGAGACTACTATGAGCAATTACATGCCAATTAAATGGACAAGTTGAAGAAATGGATAAATTCTTACAAAAGTGTAAGCTTCCAAAACTGAACGAAGGAGAAATAGAAAATAACAGACCCACCACAAGCACAGAAATCAAAACTGTAAACAAAAATCTTCCTACAAAGCAAAGCCCAGGACTAAATGTCTTCACAGTTGAATTTTACCAAAAATTTAGAGGAGAGCTAACACCTATCCTACTCAAACTCTTCCAGAAGATTGCAGAGGAAGGTTAACTCTCAAACTCATTCTATGCGACCACCATCATCTTAATACCAAAACCAGACAAAGATGCCACCAAAAAGAGAAAATTACAGGCCAATAACATTGATAAGTGCAGATTTAGAAAGTTCTCAACAAAATTCTTGGAGAAGGCAATGGCACCCCACTCGAGTACTCTTGCTTGGAAAATCCCATTGACAGAGGAGCTTAGTAGGCTGCAGACCATGGGGTCGCTAAGACTCTGACACGACTGAGCGACTTCACTTTCACTTTTCACTTTATTGCATTGGAGAAGGAAATAGCAACTCACTCCAGTGTTCTTGGCTGGAGAATCCCAGGGACGGGGGAGCCTGGTGGGCTGCCATTTATGGGGTTGCACAGAGTCAGACATGACTGAAGTGACTTAGCAGCAGCGGCAGCAGCAGCAGCAGCAGCAACAACAACAAAATTCTAGCAAACACAATTCTACAATATTTTTTAAAGATAATGCACTATGACCAAGTGGGCTTTATCCCATGGAAGCAAGGATTCTTCAGTGTTTTCAAATTAATCAATGTCATACATCATATTTGCAAAGTGAAAGATAAAAACCATATGATTATCTCAATATACGCAGATAAACCCTTGAAAAAATTCAACACACATTTATGATTTTTTTAAAATATAAATTTATTTATTTTAATTGGAGGCTAATTACTCTACAATATTGTATTGGTTTTGCCATACATTGACATGAATCCATTTATGATTAAAACTCTCCAGAAAGAAGCCATAGAAGGAATATACCTCAACATAATAAAAACCATATGTGACAACCACACAGCAATATATTATCTTGAATGGTGAGAAATTGAAAGCATTTCCTCTAAAATCAGGAACACAACAAGGGTGCCCACTCTCCCCACTACTAGTCAACATAATTTTTAAAATCCTAGCCACAGAAATCAGAGAAGAAAAGCAAATTAAAGAAATCCAGATAGGAAAAGAAGAAGTGAAACTCTTACTGTTTGCAGATCACATGATCCTCTACATATAAAATCCTAAAAGCACAGCTGGAAAATTACTTGAGCTAATTAATGAATACAGTAAAGTTGCAGGATATAAAATTAATACACAGATGTCCCTTGCACTCCTATACACTAACAATGAAAACACACAAAAACAAATTAAGGAAATAATCCCATTCACCATTGCAATGAAAAGAATAAAATACTTAGGAATAAGTTTACCTAAAGGAACAAAATACCTATATATACATCAGTCAGTTCAGTTCAGTCGCTCAGTCCTGTCCGACTCTTTGCAACCCCATGAATCACAGCACACCAGGCCTCCATGTTCATCACCAACCCCTGAAGTTCATTCAAACTCATGTCCATATATATACATAGAAAACTATAAAACATGAATGAAAGAAATCAAAGAAGATCCAAATAGTTGGAGAGATATACCATGTTCATGAATTGGAAGAATCAATATAGTGAAATTGATTAGATTACTCAAAGTAATCTATAGATTCAATGCAATCCCTATTAAGCTACCAATGGTATTTTTCACAAGTAATTTGAAAGTATTAGAACAAGTAATTTCACAATTTGAATGAAAGTGAAGAAACCTCAAATAGTCAAAACAATCTTGAGAAGCAAAAATGGGACTGGACGAATCAACCTGCCTGACTTCAGACTATACTATAAAGCTACAGTCATCAAGACAGCATGGTTGAGCCTCAAAGACAGAAATATAGGTTAATGGAACAAAATAGGAGGCCAGAGATAACTCCACACATCTATGGACACCTTATTTTTGACAAAGGAGGTAAAAATATACAATGAAGAAAAGACAATCTCTTTAACAAGGGGTGCAGGGAAAACTGGTCAACCCACTTGTAAAAGAATGAAACTAGAATATTTTCCAACAGCATGAACAAAAATAAACTAAAAAGAGATTAAAGATCTAAATGTAAGACCAGAAATTATAAAACTCTTATAGGAAAACATAGGCAGAACACTCTCTGACATAAACCACAGCAAGATCCTCTATGACCCACCTCCCAGAATAATGGATATAAAAACAAAAATAAACTAATGGAACTTAGTTATACTTAAAGCTTGTGCACAACAAGGTAAACTATATGCAAGGTGAAAAGGCAGCCTTCAAAATGGAAAAAAAAAAAAAAAAAAAAAAAAAAAAAAAAAA
>SJYV01036203.1:0-21948 GCA_006410875.1 Neotragus pygmaeus | reverse complement strand
TCTTATACACATCTAGCACCTTCCTCCCCTTTTCAGTGTTTAAAAGGAGACTCACTCGGGAGGTGGGTCGACCTCAAAAGGCAGCTGAACATTTGGTCTTTTTCAAAGCAAGCGTTTTCTCATGCTCGCTCAACTCAACCCCCGGCCAGCCCCTGCGCAGGCCGGGGCTGTTGTTCCCATTGTAGCCCTGAGGATGCTGAGGTCCCCAGAAGGCGGCAGGGCGACTTGCTCATGACCACAGTGGGACTCAGCAACTGGACTGGGAATGGAGCCTGGAGCCTGCGTGCGCACCTGCACAGCTGCTCGAACGGGGTCTGTGGCTGGGATGTGGGGAGCGGACTCTTGGACAAGCCCATAAGCACGTCCCAAGGCTCCGCCACCCTGCCCACCCCTGTCCAGGCCTGTGGGCCACCAGGTGGACACCTGAGAACAATGTGGCCCCTTTCCGTGGCCACTGCCCTCCTGAGGCTTCGCTGCTTGCCGCTAGGACAGTGACAAGACCCCTCTTCGACCTTCCTGTCTCCCTGCGCCCTGCATGAGCTGGTGCGTTCAGGTACTGGTCCTGAAGCCCAGCTCTAGTCCTGGACCTTCCCCAGCCAGCAGCCTCCAGAGGTTTCCCATCACTTTGCAAACTAAGAGCCCTATCCTTCAGCTTTCCAGCACAAACTGCATCCCTGTTCTCCAGCCCTCCCCCTCCCCCCGGCCGCACAGGACCGCCCTCACCTCCCTTTCATCTCTAGAGTGCAGCAGCCTCACCCTATTCACAGCCAGAGAATTAGGACCCCAAACACCCTGGGTTCCTTCTTGTACTCATCACCAAGCCAGCTAGCCAGGCGAAGGTCCAGAAAGACCAGGTGCCCATGAGAGGTGAGGAAAGGGAACCTGACAGCTAGTCGGGAGAGTCTGAAGTGCTCATGATCCGGAGCCTGGGTAGACCCGCCCCCCAGGAGTCCTGCTCAGGGCGGCATGCACCCCCAGACGACTCTCCAGCCCAGAGGTCTGTTCATCCTGACGTGATCTGCAGAAGTGGAGAGCTGGCAGCAACTCCAAAGTCCCCTAATAGGGGGCAACTATAGTGGGGGCACGTCTCTTCCTGGATTGCTCGTCTGATGATCTGACAGATGATCTGACCATCGCTGGCTCAGAAATGGGGTCCAAGCCCCTCCCCTTGCACCCCATGGGAGCTGTGACGGGAGAGCAGAGTAAGGCTCTGAATTCCCTTGGGATTCCATGCCCCTCCCACACACACCCCATTCTACACACTGCCGGCCACACCCACGTGTACTCAGAACCCGTGTGGTGAGGAAGCCCAGGCAGAGGGGTGTCTTCTCTGACGCCAGTGTCAGCTCCCAGATAAAGGAGCCACGGAGCCTTCAGGAAAATCCCCCTCCCCCTAAGCTGGGGCCCAGACACCGTGCAGTGGAGACAACCCGCTCCAATCCGTATACACCATGAGGATGCTGGTAAACGGTTGTTTTACACACTGAGTTGAGGGGAGACGTGTGATCGGTCTGTGGTGACTGGAACAAAGGCATCTCTGCTGGGTTAGGACTCGGTGGTTAGAAAATCATTGCTACATTTATCAGCATCAAATTCCTAGCTTAAGGGGATTAAATTGCGAGAGGGAGGGGGTATACAGTAGATACTGCTTCTGTAGATTTACATCCAACAGCAGGGGTGTGGGGTGGCAGGGAGTGAGGCGGGGACAAATGGAATTCGGATGAGGGATGAAAGGAAGCAAAAACAAGACGAAATCTGAACTGTAAGGTGGGCATTGTCTAAGATTACTCCGAAAGGAAACGTTTATTAAAAAACACACGACCGGCAGTGGCTGCCGCAGTTTCTGACTTCTGATCTATGTTCTTGGGATTATCCCCACCAACTCACTCTCCCTGGTTCAGGCGGCACCTTTGGACGCTAGGGCTGAGCTGGAAGGTGACAAGGTTCTCTGTCCAGCTGAGAAGAGCGCCCCTTAGGCTGGGTGGCTGAGGGTTTTCCAGTGGTCCCGCCGCAGAGCGGAGACCTGGTGGTGGACGGAGGACGAGGAAAGACAAGAGAGGACCGGGCTGTAAGGAAGGGGGGCCGTGGCCTGGGGCTGTGGGTGCCTCAGAGACACGACTCAGAGACAGAGGTGACAGCCAGCGGACCCGGAGGAGGCTCCACTCACGCGCCCTTCTGCGAGGTGCCCGAAGGTGCCCAGGAACTCAGGCTCTGGTCCTGGGAGCGCCAGAAGCCTGCTCAGGGCTCCGAGACTTCCGAGTCCGTCTCCAGAGAGAACCCGACTGCAAGACAACCCTCCTGGGTGGAGTGTGATCAGCCGCCTGCCTGCCAGGCAGCTGCGGCCACCAGCCGGGTCTGCCCCTCTGCGCCAAGCCTCTGCCCACAATCCTTGCCGCCGAGCTCGGGCGCCTCTCCCCGCCAAGTAGGGCAGGATCCGGCTGCGGGACCGCAGGNCTGGGAGCGCCAGAAGCCTGCTCAGGGCTCCGAGACTTCCGAGTCCGTCTCCAGAGAGAACCCGACTGCAAGACAACCCTCCTGGGTGGAGTGTGATCAGCCGCCTGCCTGCCAGGCAGCTGCGGCCACCAGCCGGGTCTGCCCCTCTGCGCCAAGCCTCTGCCCACAATCCTTGCCGCCGAGCTCGGGCGCCTCTCCCCGCCAAGTAGGGCAGGATCCGGCTGCGGGACCGCAGGGAGCACAGAGGCCGCGGCCAGGGTGAGCGCCGGGGCGGATGTTTGACGCCTCCCTACCCGACCCGGAGACTCCACTCGCCGCTGAGGCCCCGCGAGACCCTCGCTCTGCCGCCAGGAGGAGCATCCGCAGGCCCGCGGAGGGGACTCGGGCTTCAAGCCCCGAAGAGCAGTGCTTGGGAGAAAGGCCGGCTCTCTTCCACCCGGTTCCCCTCACCCCGCCCCCGCACCCAGAGGCAGGGGNGGTTTCTCAGAAAGAGGAGACCAGAGCTCAGATAAGGTGATTAAAGCAAAAGCAAGAGGGAGAACAAAGGTGTTTGCTTATCTTTAGAAGACTTAGAGGACAGCAGGCTAAGAGTGAAGGTGAGCAGAGAAAGAGAGACTGACAGCAAATTGGCCCAGTGACAATAGTGACCTTATGATTCAGAAGTAGATCTATGGTAACCTGGGGGTAAACACCTGAAAGGAAACAGCTGCTGGGGAAGGAACATTTTTGCTTCAGAGAGAACACACTGGAAAGAAACCTTAAAAATACTCATTATCTTTCATCTTAGCACAATGGTAGAACCTGTTCAACACATTAGGACACTTAAGATCATTTATACAAATCTGTCAGTTCTTCCATGGATGAGATGAAGATTTTATTAGAAAGAAGGGAGCCTCAGAGTTTTATTTCCACTCTTGAGGGGACAAAGTGAGAGCTCTTTTAATTGCTTTCTATGTTTTCCTTGATGGATGTTAAATACTCATATAATCAAGTCAAAAGCATTTTTCCCCCCTGGTGTGAAGTGCTCTCTAAGCCATGACGGATAGTGTTATTTGTAACATGTTCTGCAAGGGTTGCCATGGTAAGAGTTTGTTTGTCCCCCCTCCCCATCTTTCCATAAATAACAAGTGGAAGAATGCAGAAAGCCTGTATCGAAAAGATGTCTGGGGCCAGAGTAGTTACTTAGAGCTTTGCTATCCAGAAGAGTCACCAGGTTTTATGCTAAATATATTTTGTCCTAAAGGGGCTCTCTTTCTCCTTCTGTCTCTATCCTCTCTCTCTCTGTTTTGGGTAGGTGGCCTGATCTTCAACATTAGTTCCAAGCACTACCACCCAAACTGGCAAAATTATTTGATTTAATGAAGCGGCAATGTGATGTGTGTATGTATGTATACGTATAGATGCAGATGAATTTCAGTAGCAGTTCACTCCTGTAAATGCCAACTCTGTCTTAATTATGTGAGACTTAGTAGTCATCTGACTTTACAGTGGGGTTTCAAACACAGCTTTTTGTTTCCTTTCTAAGAAGGAAAACTTGGTTAATACTTAGATGCCTACTGAAAATTTCTAATGTATTTTCATGGAATTCTTTAGCAATTCTCTCTTGTGGAGTCAATCACCATGAGGTGACATGAAAACTCTTCTTTTTCCCCTGAACAGATCCGCCTTTGGTGTTCAGTTTATCAAATGTTCATTTCATGCCTATTTTGTGTTCTGGGATGTTCTTGAGAATCAGAAATAATTAGGATGTGGTTCTTGTTCTTGTGAAGTTCTTACTCTTCTGGTTTGTTTTCAAAACAGCAGTCTTGGGTTTAGGAGGTTTTTTTTGTGGCTTGGAGAAATGGTATTCTGGGGACAGATGCCAAAATATACAGGTTGGAAGTTATGCGGATTGAGGCCATAGTTTTGGGTAACTTAGAAGAGCATGAGCGTAACTGACTCCATAGTCTAGAGACAGAGTGGTGGTAGGAAGAGACACTGTTCTTGTTTATCCTGTCCTCACTGGTTCCTGAAAGACTACAGCAACTATAGGACTGAGGACTGAGCTACTAAGAGAGATATGTGGCCATAGTTATCCTCTCTTGCTGAGAGGATTCTGCTGCCTTTTAAATCAGAGTAGCTCTGTAGTTTCTGCTCAATTTCTTCCTTTATAGCTGAGCCCTCTGGACTTAAAGGGCACTTGTCCAGCTGGGATGACACAGTGCCTATGTGTGCATATCCTGAAGTGAACATTCACTTTGTATCTTCAGGATTTTGACTAAAAGAAGGGGCCTGGTACCTGCCAAGCACAGCAAAGTGATCAGAGTAGTACATTATCACAAGATTATTATACAATAAACCTTAAAATATAGNTCTTGGACTGCAAGGAGATCCAACCAGTCCATTCTGAAGGAGATCAGCCCTGGGATTTCTTTGGAATCAATGATGCTAAAGCTGAAACTCCAGTACTTTGGCCACCTCATGCAAAGAGTTGACTCATTGGAAAAGACTCTGATACTGGGAGGGATTGGGGGCAGGAGGAGAAGGGGACGACAGAGGATGAGATTTCTGGATGGCATCACTGACTAGATGGAAGTGAGTCTGAGTGAACCCCATGTGAGTGACTGAATTGATTGTTGCCTGGAGAATCCCCATGGACAGAGGAGCCTGGTGGGTTCATGGATAAGGGTGACTGCTTTAGAGGTAAGAATAGTATGAATGGACATTTTGGTGGATGGAGTTGGTGATGGATAGGGAGGGCTGGTGTGCTGCGATTCATGAGGTCTCAAAGAGTCGGACACGACTGAACGACCAAAATGAACTGAATGACAACCCTATATTCAAGACAGCAAAAGAGACACAGATGTAAATAACAGACTATTGGACTATATGGAAGAAGGCGAGGGTACGATGATTTGAGAGAACAGCATTGAAACATGTATATTACCACATGTAAAACAGACGACAAGTGCTAGTTCATTGCATGAAGCAGAGGACTGAAAGCTGGTGCTGTGGGACAACCGAGAGTGATAGGGTGTTCAGGATGGGTGGGCACAGACATATACGTGTGGCTGATTTATGCTGATGTATGGCAAAAAAAACATGATCTTGTAAAGTAACTAGCCTCCAATTAAAATAAATAAATTACTTCTATACAAAAGAGGTTAAGGACTTCCCTCATGGTCTAGTGGTTAAGAGTATGGGTTTTATCTTTGATTGGGGAAGTTCTGTATGCTGCAGGGTATGGCCAAAATAATAAACAAATGTTCTTTGCTATATATTTTTTAAATAAAATGAAATAAACTGCTTTTCTTTAAAAAGTAATTATGCTGTTAATACTTGTTTTTATTTCAAAATATAGTTATATGAATTTTCATTCACATATTAAATAAAGGAACATGTTTTCAGATTTATCCAATTTCAACTCCTGGGTTGTGAAGATCCCCTGGAAGAGGTCATGGCAATCCACTCCAGTATTGCTGCCTGGAACTGTTGAACATGTTGAAGCTGAAACTCCAATATTTTGGCCACCTGATGTGAAGAGCTGACTCATTTGAAAAGACCCTGATGTTGGGAAAGATTGAAGGCAGGAGAAGGGGACGGCAGAGGGTGAGATGGTCAGATGGCATCACCCACTCAATGGACATGAGTTTGGGTAAACTCTGGGAGTTGGTGATGGGCAAGGAAGCCTGGCATGCTACAGTCCATGGGGTCACAAACAGTCAGACATGACTGAGTGACTGAACTGATTGTTGCCTGGAGAATCCCCATGGACAGAGGAGTTTGGTGGGTCTATGGATAAGGGTGATTGCTTTAGGGGTAAGAATAGTATGAATGGACATTTTGGTGGATGTGTAGCTTTAAATCTATTAAAATTAATTGTATTTTATCTATTGTAGTGTGTATATGTAAAAAGTTAGAAAGGACATGGAACAACAGATTGGTTCAAAATTGGGAAAGGAGTACTATGTACTATGTACTACTCCGTTCTAATTTTTTACTTCTTGATCTTTGTACAGACTTGACATATACACACTACAATAGATAAAATACAATTAATTTTAATAGATTTAAAGCTACACATCCACCAAAATGTCCATTCATACTATTCTTACCCCTAAAGCAGTCACCCTTATCCATGGGCCTATTATACAGAGTGAAGTAAGCCAGAAAGAAAAACACCAATACAATATACTGACACATATATATGGAATTTAGAAAGATAGTAGTGATGACCCTATATGTGAGACAACAAAAGAGACACAGACATATAGAATGGACTTTTGGCCTCTGAGGGAGAGGGAGAGGGTGGGATGATTTGGGAGAATGGCATTGAAGCATGTATACTATCATGTAAGAAACGAGGCTCTGGTCTATATTCGATGCAGGATGCAGGATGCTTGGGGCTGGTGCACGGGGATGATCCAGGGAGAAGTTGTGGGGTGGGAGGTGGGAGGGGGATTCAGGATTGGGAGCTCGTGTACACCTGTGATGGATTCATGTCGATGTATGGCAAAGCCAATAGAGTATTGTAAAGTAAAATAAAGTAAAATAAATAAATAAATAAAAATATTAAAAAAAAGACTGTTTTCACCCTGCTTATTCGACTTTTATGCAGAGTACATCATGTGAAATTCTGGGCTGGATGAAACACAAGCTAGAATCAAGATGGCTGGGAGAAATATCAATAACCTCATATATGCAGATGACACCACCCTAATGGCAGAAAGTGAAGAGAAACTAGAGTCTCTTGATGAGGGTGAAATAGAAGAGTGAAAAAGCTGACTTAAAAAGCCTCAACATTCAAAAACTGAAGATTGTGCCATCTATTCCCAACACTTCATGGCCAATAGAAGGGGAAAAATTGGAAAAAAATGACAGAATTTATTTTGGGGAGCTTCAAAATCATTGCAAGTGGTGATTGCAGCCATTAAATTAAAAGATACTTGACCCTTGGAAGAAATGACAAAACTAGATAGCATGTTTAAAAACAGGCATCATTTGCTGACAAAAGTCCATCTAGTCAAAGCTATGGGTGTTTTCAGTAGTCACAAATTTGAGAGTTGGACGATAAAGAAGGTTGAGCATCAAAGAATGAATGTTTTTGAACTGTGGTGCTGGTGAAGATTCTTGAGTGTTCCTTGGACAGCAAAGAGATCAAACCAGTCCATGCTAAAAGAAATCTACCCTGAATATTCATTAGAAATAGTGATTCTAAAGCTGAAGCTGCAGTACTTTGGCCATCTGATGTAAAAAGAAGACTCATTGGAAAAGACTCTGATGCTGGGAAAGATTGAGGGCAGGAGGATCAGGGGGCAATAGAAGATGAGATGGTTGGATGGCATCACCAACTCAATGGGCCGGACTTTGAGCAAACTTCAGGAGATAGTCAAGGACAGACAAGCTGGGCATGCTACAGTCCATGGGGACACAAATCAGACAGGATTGAGTGACTGAACACCAATGTGTGAAATCAGTCCCATTCTCTCAATTTATCCCTCTTCCCCTTTCTATCTTGGTAACCATAAGGTTACTTTCTACATCTGTGACTCTACTTCTCTTTGAAAATTGCTTCAGTTGTACCAAATTTCAGATATGTCGGTTTGGTCTCTCATTTGTGTTGGTCTCTTTGTGACCCCATGAATTGCAGCACACCAAGCCTCCCTGTCCATCACCAACTCCTGGAGTTTACTCAAAATCATGTACATACAGTCGGTGATGACATCTAACCATCTCATCCTCTTGTCCCCTTGTCCTCCTGCCCCAATCCCTGCCAGCATCAGAGTCTTTTCCAATGAGTCAACTCATCGTGTGAGGTGGCCAAAGTACTGGAGCTTCAGCTTTAGCATCAGTCCTTCTCAGGAACATCCAGGGCTGATCTCCTTTAGAATGGACTGCTTGGATCTCCTTGCAGTCCAAGGGAGTCACAAGAGTCTTCTCCAACACCACAGTTCAAAAGCATCAATTCTTTGGCTGTTCAGCTTTCTTCACAGTCCAAATCTCACTTGCATACATCACCACTGAAAAAACATAGCCTTGACTAGATGGACCATTGTTGGCAAAGTAATGTCTTTGCTTTTCAATATGCTATTTAGGTTGGTCATAATTTCCTTCCAAGGAGTAAGTGTCTTTTAATTTCATGGCTGTGATCACCATCTGGAGTGATTTTGGAGCCCCCCAAAATAAAGTCTGACACTGTTTCCATCGTTTCCCTATCTATTTCCCATGAAAGGATGGGACTGGATGCCATGATCTTCATTTTCTGAATGTTGAGCTTTAAGCCAACTTTTTCACTCTCCTCTTTCAAATTCATCAAGAGACTTTTTAGTTCCTCTTCACTTTTTACTGTAAGGGTGGTGTCATCTGCATATCTGAGGTTATTGATATTTCTCCCAGAAATCCTGATTCCAGCTAATGCTTCTTCCAGTCCAAAGTTTCTCATGTGTACTCTGCATATAAGTTAAATAAGCAGGATGACAATATACAGCCTTGATGTACTCCTTTTCCTATTAGGAACCAGTATGATTTTCCATGTCCATTTCTAACTGTTGCTTCCTGACCTGCATATAGATTTCTCAAGAAGGAGGTCAGGTGGTCTGGTGTTCCCATCTCTTTTAGAATTTTCCACAGTTTATTGTGATCCACACAGTCAATGGCTTTGGCATAGACAATAAAGCAGGAAGAGATATTTTTATGGAACTCTATTTCTTTTTCTATGATCCAGAAGATGTTGGCAATTTGATCTTTGGTTCCTCTGCCTTTTCTAAAACCAGCTTGAACATCTNTAGTCCAACTCTCACATCCATACATGACCACAGGAAAAACCATAGCCTTGACTAGACGGACCTTAGTCGGCAAAGTAATGTCTCTGCTTTTGAATATACTATCTAGGTTGGTCATAACTTTTCTTCCAAGGAGTAAGCATCTTCTAATTTCATGGCTGCAGTCCCCATCTGCAGTGATTTTGGAGCCCAAAAATATAAAGTCTGACACTGTTTCCCCATCTACTTGGGGACAAAAACACCGTAGGAGGATAGGCTGCTGCTGCTGCTGAGTCGCTCAGTCGTGTCCAACTCTGTGAGATCCCATAGATGGCAGCCCACCAGGCTCCCCCGTCCCAGGGACTCTCCAGGCAAGAACACTGGAGCGGGTTGCCATTTCCTTCTCCAATGCATGAAAGTGAAAAGTGAAAGTGAAGTCGCTCAGTCGTGTCCGACTCCTAGCGACCCCATGGACTGCAGCCCACCAGGCTCCTCTATCCATGGGATTTGCCAGGCAAGAGCACTGGAGTGGGGGGCCATTGCCTTCTCTGAGGACGATAGGCAGGACCCTCTAATTTACTGACACTAATTTGACTTCCCCAAGTTGACTCCTGGGCTAAAACGTAAAACACGAGAAGCAATCCCATTGGTGAAAAGGCTCTAACAGAGGAAGAAATTCTAGGCCCAAGAAACTACATGGGCAAAGACTCAGTTGAAGGCATCATAGAAAATGCAGGTACTTCAAGTGTTTTTTTTTTTTAAACACAAATGGGAGAATTGGTCCGATGTGAAGGATGGCTAAAGGGTATCTCACTAGAAGATGTAGGAATATAAACGTGTTGTAGAAAATTTTGGTTTGGTTTAACAAACAGGTGTGCAATCTCATTGAAGTTGCTTTGTTGAAAATAGATTTGAAAGACTTCAAGTCTAAAGCCACAGAGATAGTCCAAATTGTTGTAAAAGGCAAAAATTATAATGGATACATGTAGTGGTTTGCAAGATTCATTCAGTCTTGGCTAATATATACAACTATGTAGTGTTAAGTGTTTGTAACTCAGTCATTTCTGACTCAGCAACTGCATTGACTGAAGCCCACCAGGCTACTCCAGGCAAGAAGACTAGAGGGGGTAGCCATTTCCTTCTCCAGGGGATCTTCCCAACCCAGGGATTGAACCTGCATCTCCTGCACTACAGGTAGTTTCTTTACCATCTGATCCATTATAATTCAGATTCTAATCAAGTAACGGATCATTTGTCACCCAGAGATGTATCTGGTAGCTTATGCCAATTAACCCTCTCCCTGACACCTGGGTGCAACCTCCATTCAATTTTTATCATCATGAATGCATTTCTCATGTTCTTGAACTTCATATAAATGCAGTCAGTTCTCCTTTGAACAGATTTAACATGTCTTTGCAATCCATTCATGTTGCATGTATCAGTTTGTTCCTTTCTATTGCTGAGTAACAGTTTATATATTATATATGCTCTACATAATATTACATATGCTCTACATAATACTAATAATGTTATATGGATAATCAAATTTTTGTTTATTCCTTTCCCTGTTGATGGAAAGTTGGGATATTTATAATTAGGGGCAATTAATATTTAAGATGTTGTGGATTTTTTTGCATAATAATTTTTTTGAATTTTTNTCTACATAATATTACATATGCTCTACATAATACTAATAATGTTATATGGATAATCAAATTTTTGTTTATTCCTTTCCCTGTTGATGGAAAGTTGGGATATTTATAATTAGGGGCAATTAATATTTAAGATGTTGTGGATTTTTTTGCATAATAATTTTTTGGAATTTTTAATTTCTTTGGGGTAAATGCCTAGGAATGTAACTGTGTTCTTAGAGGGTAAGTGTATAATTATAAGAAACCAAAACACAAATTTTTGAAGTAGTTGCAGAATTTCAACAATCTCATTAGTAAATTATGAAAAATGTAATTGCTTTGTAATCCTGAAGCAATTGTTTTGTGAGTCTTCTTACATTTAGCCATTCTATGAAGTCCAAAATGGTACTGTGTTGTAATTTGCATTTTTTCCATAATGTATGATGTGAAATGAATGTTATGTGCTGTGACCATTCTAATGTTCAATTGTTTGAGTGGATGCTTCAGTCTTTCACTCACCTTCAATTTGTTGCTGTTGGTGGTTTTTAAATTTGTTTTAGTTTCTTTAATTATTATCATCCTTTATATATTGCCACACGTACATGTTTCAAATATTTCTCCTGTTTTATGTCTTTAGTATTCATTTTCTGAACTGGGTCTTCAGAAAATAGTTTAATCTTAAGGCTATTTTACTTTTCTTTTTCTCTTTTATGGTTAGTGCTTTCTGGGTTCTACCTAAAAAAATCTTTGCTTGGTAAAGGTCATGATGATATTCTTTTAAGTTTCCTTTAAGAAGATTTATAGTTTCTGCTTTTGCATTTAGGTCTAATATCCAACCCAAATTGGTTTTGTGCATGACATGAAGAAGGATTAAAAATATTTGTATATGGATAGATATTTTTATTATATTTTCTTGATTAAACTAATAAAAATACATAATTACAAATCTTATGCATATGAAAGTATAGTTTTAAAATTTTTCATCATACAAAAAGCTACATATAATTAACATATACAAGTTGATGAATGTAGAAATAACTATACACTCCAGTTCAGTTCAGTTCAGTCGTTCAGTCATGTCCGACTCTTTGCGGCTCCATGAATCGCAGCACACTAGGCCTCCCTGTCCTTCACCAACTNTCTTCTTTTCACAGCTATTTGTAAGACCTCCCCAGACAGCCATTTTGCTTTTTTGCATTTATTTTCCATGTTTTGAGTATAGTTGATTTGCAATGTTGTGTTAGGTTCTGCTTTAAAAAAAGAAAAAAAAGTGAGTCATTTATACATATACATATATCCACAATTTTTGAAAGATTCTTTTCCCATGTAGGTCATTACACACTGCTGAGTTAGTTCTCTGTGTTATACTTTGCAGTAGTTCCTTATTAGTAAACTAACTACTGTATAGCATGGAGTTAACTATTCTATAGCACAGAGAACTATACTAAGCAGTGTGTAATGACCTACATGGGAAGAAAATCTTTCAAAAGTGTGGATATATGTATATTTCAAAATTGCTTAATTTTTTTGTAAAGCAAAACCTAACATAACATTGTAAAATCGACTATACTCAAAAACTTTTAAAAATTAATTTTATAGGCTATTAATCCATTTTTGTAAGAGAAAAAATATATATATATCAGACTAATTGTTAAACTTACTTTAAATCATATTTTCCCAAGGAATAAAAAGCAGCATTAGTCATGTCTCTCATATACATTTAGTAATATTTATCAAGTCACTAAAACTTTTTACTTCTCTAAAAACGAGTTTTGAAATTGATTGACCTGGAAACTGCACATATTTTGTTACTATTTCTCTGTTTATCCTATTATTGTCTCAGCTCAGCTTAGCTCAGCTCAGTCACTCAGTCGTGTCCGACTCTTTACGACCTCATGTATCATAGCACGCGAAGCCTCCCATGTCCATAACCAACACCCGGAGTTCACTCAAACTCATGTCTATTGCATCAGTGATGCCATCCAGGCATCTCATCCTCTGTCATCCCTTTCTTCTCTTGCCCCCAATACCTGCCAGCATTAGAGTCTTTTCCAATGAGTCAACTCTTCTCATGAGGTGGCTAAAGTATTGGAGTTTCAGTTTCAGCATCAATCCTTCCAGTGAACACCCAGGACTGATTTCCTTTAGAATGGACTGGTTGGATCTCAAAGGAACTCTCAAAGAGTCTTCTTCAACACCACAGTTCAAAACCATCAATTTTTTGGCGTTCAGCTTTCTTCATAGTCCAACTCTCACATCCATACATGACTACTGGAAAAACCATAGCCTTGACTAGACGGACCTTTGTTGGCACAGTAATGTCTCTGCTTTTGAATATACGATCTAGGTTGGTCATAACTTTCCTTCCAAGGAGTAAGCGTCTTTTAATTTCATGGCTGCAATCACCATCTGCAGTGATTTTGGAGCCCTCCAAAATAAAGTCTGACGCAGTTTCCACTGTTTCCCCATCTATTTCCCATGAAGTGATGGGGTCAGATGCCATGATCTTTGTTTTCTGAATGTTCAGCTACTTTTTCACTCTCCTGTTTCACTTTAATCAAAAGGCTTTTTAGTTCCTGTTCACTTTCTGCCATAAGGGTAGTGTCATCTGCCTATCTGAGGTTATTGATATTTCTCCTGGCAAGCTTGATTCCAGCTTATGCTTCTTCCAGCTCAGCATGTCTCATGATGTACTCTGCATATAAGTTAAATAAGCAGGGTGACAATATACAGCCTTGACGTACTCCTTTTCCTATTTATTATTGTCTATATAATAATTTTCAAGGCAGTTTAAAAATGTATCATTGTTGTTTAATAAAATAGACATTATAGTGAAAATTTTGTTTCCAACATTGCCAATCTGTATTAGTTTGCATATGAAATTCAGCTTTCCTTGCAAAAGAGTATATGATTATAAATAATATGTAATTCAAGACTCAAAGCAATAAATCACCTACTCTATGAAATAGCTTAAGAAGCATGTCACAAAAGGAAAACCTCTGGATTGTTGGAAGTTTTATATTTCTATAACATGTTGGATGGAAGTATCTCTTAGGATATTTTTGCTTGTTTTAAGACATTTTTTCTTTCTCTATTGAAATCCAAACTTCTCCATATATATCACNTTGTTTATGAAATAGCTTAAGAAGCATGTCACAAAAGGAAAACCTCTGGATTGTTGGAAGTTTTATATTTCTATAACATGTTGGATGGAAGTATCTCTTAGGATATTTTTGCTTGTTTTAAGACATTTTTTCTTTCTCTATTGAAATCCAAACTTCTCCATATATATCACTTCCCATAAATGTGTCCTTTAAAAAATAATAAGCCCTTGAAGAAGAACTGAATGTTAAAAATGGTCATTTACTACAAAAAAAAATAAATAAAAATAAACAACAACAAAAAAAACCAGCAACAACTAAAAAAAAACACCAAACCAAAACAAAAAACAACAACTACTTTATCATGTAAATAAATGACTATTTGGATCAGAGGGTCTCACAGTAAATTTCTTTCTCTTCTGTAAGCTCTTAACCATCTTTTTATTTTTTTTCCTACTTCATACATTTTCCTGTGTTTAGTAAAGCATGATCATTTAGAAATACCTAGAGTGACCATATATTTTATGTTAAAGAAATATCACTTAATTGGAACTTTATATAGTGTTACAATTTGGAGGATATTTATACATTATTATAACCTTTAAAAAGCCTCTTGATGAAAGTGAAAGAGGAAAATGAAAAAGTTGGCTTAAGCTCAACTTTCAGAAAACTAAGATTATGGCATCTGGTCCCATCATTTCATAGGAAATAGATGGGGAAACAGTAGAAACAGTGTCAGACTTTATTTTTTTGGTCTCCATAATCACTGCAGATGGTGATTGCAGCCATGAACTTAAAAGACATTTATTCCTTGGTAGGAAAATTATGACCAACCTAGATAGCCTATTGAAAAGCAGAGACATTACTTTTCAAACAAAGCTCTGTCTAGTGAAGGCTATAATTTTCCCAGTGGTCATGTATGGATGTGAGAGTTGGACTATGAAGAAAGCTGAACAGCCAAAGAATTGATGCTTTTGAACTGTGGTGTTGGAGAAGACTCTTGAGAGTCCCTTGGACTGCAAGGAGATCCAACCAGTCTATTCTAAAGGAGATCAGCCCTGGGTGTTCTTGGGAAGGACTGATGCTAAAGCTGACACTCCAGTACTTTAGCCACCTCATGTGAATAGTTGACTCATTGGAAGACTCTGATGCTGGGAGGGATTGAGGGCAGGAGGAGAAGGAGATGACAGAGGATGAGATGGCTGGATGGCATCACCTACTTGATGGACGTGGGTTTGGGTGAACTCCAGCAGTTGATGATGGACAGGGAGACCTGCTTTGCTGCAATTCATGGGATCAAAAAGAGCTGGACACGACTGAGTTACTGAACTGAACTGTTAAGCTTTAAAAATATATTTGATAAAGTATATTAAACTATATTTTAAGTATTAATAAAACCCATGACTGAATCATGTCAGTGAATGACAAAAACCATCACAATATTGTAAAGTAATTAATCTTTAATTAAAATAAATGAATCAATTTTAAAGAAAATAAATACATTAAGTTTGAGTAACATTTTTTTCAGTAAATTATTTAAAGTGAAAATACTGGTTTACTATCTTCTATTTAATATTTGTTTTTAAATGAATTCATATTGTGAAACAGTTGCAATTTTAAATAAAAAGGAAAGAACTAAGAATACAAATGATTATTGCTGAAATGCAGGTGATGGTGAAAAAAAATCTGTCAAATTTAGCATGTTCAATTTTTTTTTCACAGCTGCTTTGGGCAGAATATTTCTTGCTAGGAAGTTAAAAATATGTATGTGTTGAATATAAAATGATGCATGCCCAAATTGGAATGATTCATACATTTACAGTATTAATCTGTTTTAAAATGAACAATTCTATTTTTAGCATAGCCATATTTATCAAGTCCTGTTTATTACACATGATGAAATCCATTTCTCTTCATATAGAGACAAAAGACAGATATGATTCTGCCACAAACATATTTCAATAATTTTATAAAACAGTCAATGTGAAATTAAAATTAGATGAAAATAATTTTCCACAAATATGCAAATAAAACTATATTAGTGTATCATTAATATGACAAGTGCTCAAGTAGTGTTAAGCTTGGCAGGATGGTTTAGAGAAGGTTAGATGACTGTTTCCCATGGAAAAAATGAGAAATCACAGTTGACATCTCACAGAGTCAGGCATGACTGAAGTGACTTAGCAGCAGCAACAGCACCAGTGTAAAACTAACTGAGAAATATACTTTTTTATTTTTAAACTATTTTTGTTTTCTGGGGCTAAGAATTTAAGAGGAGAGTTCATAAATAAGGGATGTTTCTCTGTGCTTTGCCTGGCAAAAACTGAAATGAATCTATCTGATTAGAGTTAATATAAGGTCCTAGGAAAGCACTTAATTTAAAACATATGGAACAATTAGATAAATCATTATGGATAGTATTTGGTAGCAAAAAATACAGACTTCCCCTACTCTGGTGTCCCAGGTGAGAGCATGACACAGAAGCAGGAAAGCAAGTTTGAATCAGGACATGCAAAAAGGTAAAAAATCAAGACCAAGTCCAATGTCATTTGAAAAACTTCAAACCCCTAGATAACACAGAAGCTTTAAGGCTATTCTTTTCAAACTTCATTGAGATTAGAATTTTGTAGAAGGTTGTGAAGGTTTTTGGACCTCACTACAGAGTTTCTGATTGAATGAGTGTGAGATGAGGCCTGATAATTTGCATTTCTTGGTCAAGGGAGTGCATTTTTCCTTGTCGAATCTCAAGATCTTATCATTAGAAAAAGAATAGAAATAGGAATAAAAGTGGTGTATTTTCTGCAAATGAGGTAGATGCCCCACCAGAGACTTTCCAGACGGTGCCAGTGCTAAAGAATCTGCCTGCCCATGAAGGAGACAAAGACATAGATTTGATTCCTGGGTCCAGAAGATACCCTGAAGTAGGAAATGCCAACTCATTCCAGCTTTCCTGCCTGGAAAATTCCATGGACAGAATAGTCTGTTGGTCTACAGTCTGTGGGGTTGCAAAAAGCCAGACATGACTGAGCATGCCTGGGCATGCACACTACCAGAAAAAACAAACAAACAAACAAACAACAGTAAAAAAAAAAAAACACTATCAAATTTTGGAGACTGAAGCAAAGAAACCAAAGATGTGAAACAAACTACTGAAAAGGAGCTTAAGGATGGGCATTGCTTTCAGCTGAGAGGTTTTCCAAGTTTCCAGAGGAAACCAAATCAGGGCATGGACACTGTAAGCTTCTATCTATAAGTTCAAAGGGAGGAAAAAAAGCAAAGCTCAGTTGTTGACAGATTTTGGTTTCTCAGTTACATCAATGATGGAGAAAAACAGGATATGCTAAGGATAAAGAAAAATAAATTATTCATGAGGACCAAGGCCAAGATCAACAGGTTGAGCAAAATAGTTGTCATTTATATATATATATATATATGCATATGCATATAATAAAAATGAAGGATTCATTTTGCTATGAAATGCAAATATGTTTAGGCATATTTTAATATTTTAAATGTATTTTTACATTCTAATTTTTAAGGTATATTTAAAATGCTTAACATTACTTAAGTAACTTGAATAATAAATGAAATTTTCAAAGGTATACCATTAGCTACCCTATGTATTAAAATTTTGAAAATTCCCTGAAGCTACCATTCTTGGATCACAGCAAATTATTGTAAGATTAACTCAGCAATGTTCTGGCTGTTCCTTGAGATGTCATCAGTTAAGAGCCACAGTCCTTGGAGAACTGTCAAACCATATGGCCAGGTGATCGTATGAGATATTAAGCAAAATATCACATATATCAAGTAAAATAAATTACAGTTTTTGCTTCCAGTGTTAAAAAGAAGGTTAAAAAAAAAAAAAAAAACTACAAACAGGCTTTCCACTCTGGAAATAGGCAAAAGAAGAAAATACACTAGAGGCTTATTTTTTCCTCCACATAAAATATAGCAGTGCTAAGTTTTATTATTATTTTAACATGCTACTATAATGTGCAATGATTATGGAGAAGTGTTAGTTTAAATCCCCTTCTACTCCCTCAAGGCATTAAAGATAGTGCAGAAAAAAATTCAGAAGAGCCAAGGTAAAGCTAGATCATGAACAGAATATACTGTTGTTTCATAAATACCTCAGAATGCATGTTAAGGATGATCATATTTTCAATTAGACTTTAGCCTCAAGATAATTCTTCATAATGCCACAATAAATATAACAAGTATTTCTTTATATGCTATAATTTATGGTCCATTATCAATGAAACAAATTTTTAAATTCATATTTCAGTAATGAGTAGCTGAATTCACATCAAAACATACCTGATGGTAACTAATATAATTGTTTTTATGCAGTTCAGTTCAGTTGAGTCGCTCAGTCATGTCTGACTTTTGTAACCCCATGAATTGCAGCACTCCAGGCCTCCCTGTATATCACCAGCTCCAGGAGTTCCAAACTAACTTCCATCGAGTCCGTGATGCCATCCAGCCATCTCGTCCTCTGTCGTCCTTTTTCCTCCTGCCCCAAATCCCTCCCAGCATCAGAGTCTTTTACAATGAGTCAACTCTTCGCATGAGGAGGCCAAAGTACTGGGGTTTCAGCTTTAGCATCATTCCTTCCAAAGAACAAGGCTGATCTCCTTTAGAATGGATTGGTTGGATTTCCTTGCAGTCCAAGGGACTCTCAAGAGTCTTCTCCAACACCACAGTTCAAAAGCATCAATTCTTCGGCACTCAGCTTTCTTCATAGTCCAACTCTCACATCCATACATGACCACAGGAAAAACCATAGCCTTGACTAGACGGACCTTTGGCAAAGTAATGTCTCTGCTTTTTAATATGCTACCTAGGTTGGTCATAACATTCCTACCAAAGACTAAGTATCTTTTAATTTCATGGCTACAGTCACCATCTGCAGTGATCTTGAAGCCCCAAAAAATAAAGTTTGACACTGTTTCCACGGTTTCTCCATCTATTTTCCACGAAGTGATGGGACCAGATGCCATGATCTTCATTTTCTGAATATTGAGCATTAAGCCAACTTTTTAACTCTCCTCTTTCATTTTCATCAAGAGACTCTTCGCTTTCTGCCATAAGGGTTGTGTCATCTGAGTATCTGAGGTTACTGATATTTTATGCAGTTACATTAATGCAAATATTTTAATGTCATATTATCTCTTTTATATTTAAATAATGGTGTAAGTTTATATGTGATATGTGCTTTGTTAAATTTTATGAACTAAATGAGACAATATGAGCATATCAGCAGGAAAAGTAGAATCAAGATCATTAGCAATGCCTAACTGAATGTGTGAAACATTTTAAAGTTTTAAAAACTAATGACTTTTCAATAGCCTTAAGGCCATAATAGATGGGAGATAGTTTCTAGTCTTCAATTCCTTTGAAACATACCTGGGAAATAGTCCTTTAATCAAGTTAAGACAAAAATTCCTTAAAGCGTCAGTTCAGTTCAGTCTCAGTCGTGTCTGACTCTGTGACCCCATGATCCACAGCACACCATGCCAACCTGTGCATCACCAACACCTGGAGTTCACCCAAACTCATGTCCATTGAGCCAGTGATGCTATCCAACCATCTTATCCTCTGTCATCCCTTTCTCCTCCTGCTCTCAATCTTTCCCAGCATGAAGGTATTTTTCAAATGAGTCAGCTCTTCACATCAGGTGACCAAAGTATTGGAGTTTCAGCTTCAACATCAGTCCTTCCAATGGAAACCAAGAACCAATCTCCTTTAGGATGGACTGGTTGGATCTCCTTGCAGTCCAAGGATTCATAAGTGTATTCTCCAGCACCACAGTTCAGAAGCATCAATTCTTTGGCACTCAGCTTTCTTCATAGTCCAACTCTCACATCCATACATGACTACTGGAAAAACCATAGCCTTGACTAGACGGACCTTTGTTGACAAAGTAATATCTCTGTATTTCAATATGCTCTCTAGGCTGGTCATAATTTTCCTTCCAAAGAGTAAGCATCTTTTAATTTAATTGCTGCAATCACCTTCTACAGTGATTTTGGATCCCCTCAAAATAAAGTCTGACACAGTTTCCACTGTTTACCTATCTATTTCCCATGAAGTGATGGGACCAGATGCCATGATCTTAGTTTTCTGAATGTTCAGCTTTGAGCCAACTTTTTCACTCTCCTCTTTCAATTTCATCAAGAGGCTTTTTAATTCCTCTTCACTTTCTGCCATAATGGTGGTGTTATCTGCATAGCTGAGGTTATTGATATTTCTCCCAGCTGTCTTGATTTCAGCATGTGCTTCTTCCAGCCCAGCATGTGTCATGGTGTATTCTGCATATAAGTTAAATAAGCAGAGCGATAGCAAACAAACTTGGTGTAATCCTTTTCCTATTTGGAACCAGTCTGTTGTTCCTTGTCCAGTTTTAACTGTTGCATCTTGACCTGCGATAGGTTTCTCAGAAGGCAGGTCAGTTGGTTTGGTATTCCCATCTCATGAAGAATTTCCCACAGTTTATTGTGATCCACACAGTGAAAGGCTTTGTCATAGTCAACAAAGCAGTAATAGATGTTTTTCTGGAACTCTATTCTTTTTTCCATAATCCAGCAGATGTTGGGAATTTGATCTTTGGTTCCTCTGACTTTTCTAAAACCAACTTGGAATTTCACAGTTCATGTATTGCTGAAGCCTGGCTTGGAGAATTTTGAGCATTACTTTACTAGCGTGTGAGATGAGTGCAATTGGGTGGTAGTTTGAGCATTCTTTGGCATTGCCTTTCTTTGGGTTTGGAATGAAAACTGACCTTTTCCAGTCCTGTGGCCACTGATGAGTTTTCCAAATTTGCTGGCATATTGAGTGCGGCACTTTCACAGCATCAGCCTTAGAATTTCAAATAGCTCAACTGGAATTCCATCCATCACCTCCACTAGCTTTGTTGGTAGTGATGCTTTCTTTAGGCCCACTTGACTTCACATTCCAAGATGTCTGGTTCTAAGTTATTGATCACACCATCATGATTATCTGAGTCATGAAGATCTTATTTTGTACAGTTCTGCTGTGTATCCTTGCTACTTCTTCTTAATATCTTCTACTTCTGTTTGGTCCATACAATTTCTGTCCTTTATAGAGCCTATCTTTGCATGAAATGTTTCCTTGGTATCTCTAATTTTCTTGAAGATATCTCTAGTCTTTCCCACTCTGTTGTTTGCCTCTATTTATTTGCACTGATTGCTGAGGAAAGCTTTCTTATCTTTTCTCGCTTTTTTTTTTTTTTTTGAACTCTGCATTCATATGCTTATATCTTTCCTTTTCTCCTTTGCTTTTCACTTGTCTTCTTTTCAGCACTATTTGTAAGGCCTCTTCAGACAACCCTTTTGCTTTTTTGCATTTCTTTTCCACGGTAATGTTCTTGATCCCTGTCTCCTCTACAATGTCATGAAACTCTGTCCTTAGTTCATCAGGCACTCTGTCTATCTGATCTAGCCCCTTGATTCTATTTCTCACTTCCACTGTATAATCATAAGGGATTTGATTTAGGTCATACTAGAATGGTCTAGTGGTTTTCCCTAGTTTCTTCAATTATATCTGAATTTGCAATAAGAAGTTCATTATCTGAGCCACAGTCAGCTCCAGGTCTTGTTTTTTTCTGACTTTAGAGAGTGTCTATATCTTTGGCTGCAAAGAACATCGTCAGTTTGATTTCGGTGTTGACCATCTGGTGATGCCCAGAATGTGGACCAATGCAGAAGGCAATGGCAAACCATTTTAGTATTCTTGCCTTGAGAACCCCATGCACAGTATGAAAAGCCAGAATGATCGCATACTGAAAGAGGAACTCCTCATGTCCATTGGTGCTCAATATGCTACAGATCAGTGGAGAAATAACTTCAGAAATAATGAAGGGATGGAACCTAAGCAATAACCATACCCATTTGTGGATGTGACTGGTGACAAAAGCAAGGTCCAATGCTCTAAAGAGCAACATTGCATAGGAACCTGGAATGTTAGGTCCATGAATCAAGGCAAATTGGAAGTGGTCAA
>SJYV01036202.1:0-11301 GCA_006410875.1 Neotragus pygmaeus | reverse complement strand
TCTAACTGCGATATGCAGGCCTCTCCTCACGCTGGCTTCTCCTGCTGCAGGGCATGGGCTCCAGGGCCACACGGGCTTCAGTGGTTGTGCATGTGGACTTATTTGCCCCGTGGTATGTGGGATCTTCCCGAACCAGGGACTGAACCCATGTTCCCTGTTGGCAGGCGGATTCTTAACCACGGGACCACCACTTTTGTATTGTGCTCAATGTAACACTGAACTTTTTGTATAAATTCGTGACCCAGTCTCTCGATTATTCTTCAAAATTCCATTTGATTTTAGTCCTTAGGTAGGCTTATCAAGAAACCACAGAATGATACCAATATTTTTTTTTAACAAATATTTAAACAAGGAACCTATTTTCTTGGAAGTCTTTCCCATGAGTTGTTGAGAGGGCTGACTGTGTGTGAGACCCCATGGGGTTGCCAGGCCAGGCCAGACACGGCTGTGCTGCAGCGAGTGGTCTCGGACAGCCAGAGTGTGAGTAAGGTAGGACTCGAGTGGTCGAAGCTGACAGGAAAGCCACACTATCCCTGGCTTAGCAAAAGATGTCTGCTCTGAATGGAAATGGCAACCCACTCCAGTATTCTTGCATGGAAAAGCCAATGGATGGAGGAGACTGACAGGCTACGGTTCATGGGGTCGCAAAGAGTTGGGCACGGCTGAGTGACTTCACGTCTCTGTAAATGCAGTCAGCTCAGAGCTGGTGCACTGACTGGTGGTCCTCAGACTCTGACTGCCATCTTGTTGCTCTACCGTCCTTACCTCGAGCGCAGGACTCCCACCTCCTGGGCCTGGTGACTGCCCCCACGCCACCCACCGCATCCTCATTCTGTTCAGCTGGAAGGAGGGGAGACCAGCTCCCAGCCTCCACTCCCGACTGGCCAGAACTTAGCCACATGACCACATCAAAGGANAAAAAAAAAAAAGAAAGAGAGCCAGTGGTACCACATGGTGATGGACTCTGTGGGTTTTGAAAGACAGGAGGGATCAACTCCATAAGCAAAATCTGAAGTTCATAAATTAATCAATAAACATATCAGTATTTTATTTTGAGATAAAGACCAAAAGGAATATTAGAAGAACAAGGAAGAAAAGAGTTAACATAGTTGAATTTGTCAGGTAGAATAGAAGAAACTTAGATACAGCCTTGTTACTTTTCTTCCTAGTCCCTATGAGAGTTTTGGTTTTCTCTTTTAAAATAACTTTGTTATAGCTTATGCTATAATAAAATATTTTAATTATGTAAAGAATTATAAAATGCAAAGCTATAAAAGAAATAATTGGGACCAGAGTTTAGAAACCCTGGGAGGATGGGGAGTTGGGGTCCTGGAGAGCAGGAGCATTGGGGCAACAGAAGTTTCTATTTTAATCTGGATTCTGCTACCAATGACTTGACCTGCTATGGTAAGTAATTAAACTTTCTGGTCAGACCACCTCATCTGTAAGAGTTTGAATAGGTCATCACTGAAGTGCATTCCCATTCTAAAATTAATTTTTTCTACAACTGTTCCAATGTACCATGTAACTTTTGGTCATAATATGATTTTCTTTTAGGTGAGCACTCATATGAATCCATCAGATCTTTGCCTCCATCTCTGTTAGACTTCCATGCCTGGTAGCTTGGGAACATCTGCTGAGAAAAAGTTCTCTTTACTTTGGGATCTTTTGAAAAGTAATGGGGGATGTCTTCCCTTATGTTCTCTGCTGTATCCCCCATCAAAAATGTATGTTGTTGGGAGAGGAATTGAAGACAGGAAGGAGGGAGGGCTGGAGAGGCAGAGTACTGCACTTCTTTGTCAGGAACTTCCACCTTTGTGACTCAGTGTTACAACTCTTATGTTGCTGGCAGAATAACTGATGTTCCAGATCTCTTGAGCTCCACACAAAGACTGTACACTTAGAACATCAAAGCTTAAGAAAATAGTAGGTTTCACATTAAGGGCTTCTTTTTCATTTATTTTTAATTGGAGGATAATTGGTTTNTATGTTGCTGGCAGAATAACTGATGTTCCAGATCTCTTGAGCTCCACACAAAGACTGTACACTTAGAACATCAAAGCTTAAGAAAATAGTAGGTTTCACATTAAGGGCTTCTTTTTCATTTATTTTTAATTGGAGGATAATTGGTTTACAATGTTGTGTTGGCTTCTGCTGTACAACAACTTGAATCAGTCATAGGAATACATATGTCCCCTCCCTCGTGAGCTTCCCTTCCACCCCCCAACTTGTCCCACCCCTCTAGGTTATCACAGAGCAACCGAGCTGAGTTCTAAGAGTTTCCTTCTCTTTTGGCTTCTGGGTTATAGAGGATGCACTTACTCTGAAATAATTTCCCATATATCAACAGTGGTGGTAGCCTCAGGGATAGTTTATGTCAACCTGGAGGAGTGAGTACACCCAGACACCAGGCAGATCTCCATCCTTGCTGAGCCAAATGACTGGGTACAGGTCATCCTGCTATTAATTAGCATCTTAAAGGCACTCCTCAGCTCCACTTTTTGCCCAGCCTTTAGATCTATATTCATAGAAATTTTCCTTAAAAAGCAAGACAATTCATGCTTCTCAAAGAAAATTAAGGTTCTGAGTTTTATAAACAAGTAGTCAAAGCCTTTCAGGTCTTCCCTGATGTCTCAGTGGTAAAGAATCCACCTGCCAATGCAGGAGATGCAGTTTCAATCCCTGGCCTGAGAAGACCCCTGGAGAAGGAAATGGCAACCCACTCCAGTATTATTGGCTGGAGAACCCCATGGACAGAGGGGCCTGGCGGGCTACAGTCCATGGGGTCGCAAAGAGACAGACATGACTTAGCCACTGAACAACAAGTCAAACCCTTTTATACCTGCATTTCTGGTGAATAGTCCACCACTGCACCATGTACTATCCTATTTATTGCTTATGTTTATCACTCTATTCTGTATCCTTAAAGGCCTCAAGTACCAGTAAAACAAAATTACACTGCTCACAATCTCTGGCAATTTTAACTCTGCAAATTTTATTCTTGGACATTTTGTTTTGGTTGTTGTTTTCACATTTCTCATCCCATTAGAAATTGTGATCGTGTGCCCACCTAGCTTCTGTTTCTCTTTTTTTTATAACAGTGTTACTTCTAGTGGTTTTTATGCTATATTTTCCAGTGAAATTTAATTATATGGAAGTTTATAGTTTAGAATAAGCTCATAAGAGTGAACTTCACTCACTCTTGGTTGAGTAACTTGAATCAAACTACTGTAGAGTCACAAATCCCACAGCCTTGTGCTTGGATTATGAAAGAAAAATTCATGGTGAGTTTTTTTTAATTCAACCAGATTATAGCTGATTTTGTCAAGACTACTGCACATGATAAGAATCTACTATCTTTTGAAAATTAACTTATAATGTATTTGATGTCACTTCATTTAACACAATGAGTATATATTAAACAATTGTTTTGTGCAGGATTGTGTGAGCACTGGAAGGGATATCAAAGTGGGTTTAAAAAAAAAAAAAAAGACCATTTCCAAATGGGGAAGTTTTCTTCTAAAACAGCTGGAAACAAGTGGGATAGGGTAATGAAACCAAATACTATGGTAATGTGGAAGGGGAGAGGCTTCATTTCACTTCAGGGGTCTTGGATGGTTTTGAGGATAGAGGCTTTAGTTGGCCCCTTAAGAACTGGTAAGAACATCAGAGACGGATATGTACATGAAACAAAAATAGATTCCAGCAAAGATGAACAGCTGTATAGTTTTAGTACAGAGGCACACATATACCATATATCATAACATATATTCATAATTCATAACAAATTCATAATTCATAACCTATATCACAAATATAGCAAAGGATTACTGTCTTCAATATATAGCAATAGATGTGTAAAGAAAAATACTAAAACCCTCAATAGAAAAGTAAAAGATATATTTACAGATGAGGAAATGTATGTGACTAACCATGAAATATGTTCAAGTTCACAGTCAAAGAAATGCAAATTCAAACAATCATAATCTTTTAAGCATTTTTTAATTGTAAAGAGTCTTAGAAGATACTGTTCAGGACCTTCAAGANGCCAAGGTGCAAATCTTTGTAAATATCAGCTTCTTTTCTGATGTCATGTTTTCCAAACCAAGATTTCTTGGATTCTCTCCTTTTCATATGTGTTCTGTCACTGAATTTATATATGTCACATAGTCTCATCACTTAGGAAATTACTCCTTCATTCACTCCATAAAGCAAAAGGCAAGGGAGCTATCAAATTTTGGATATGTTGGCTTTTTGGGTAACCAAGGGTGGTTCAGTCTTTTTTCTGACATTGTAATTCAATATTTCCTGAATTCCTGTTTTTAAAACATGGCATTTATATTTTTATAAACCTAAAGTACTTGATACTGAATGAGAATGAAATTTTGTAGACTATCAGCACAGTAGATCCATCTTTAATCAGTTCAGTCGTTCAGTCATGTCTGACTCTGTGCGACCCCATGGACTGCAGCAGGCCAAGTTTCCCTGTCCATCACCAACTCCTGGAGCTTGCTCAAACTCATGTCCATCGAGTAGGTGATGCCATCCAGCCATCTCATCCTCTGTTCCCTTCTCCTCCTGCCTTCAGTCTTTCACAGCATCAGGGTATTTTCCAGTCTTAGCTAAGTGGAAAAAAGCAATAGATTCGTGCCCAGTAGATAACTTGGCTGTGGAAGTGGGTTCTTGAGACCAGTGACCCAGGATGATTTGGTAAAAAGGATGTTTACATGGGTACAAGAAATTGTGGCCATGGAAGGGCCTGAAGCCAAGGTGTTTGCTTCTCTAAAGTACAATGACCTTGAAAGAGGGGCAAAAGCTACTCTCTTCTTCATGGTGGCCCTGAATATAACTTAAGTACCAACCCTTACCCAATGTGTATCACAGAGCAACTTGTGAATGGCTATTTTTATTTTTAAAATCAAGACTTATGTTTTTTTCTATATTCTATAGACTTTACATTTTCTTTGTAAATGTTAAAATCCCATTGATTTTTATAATTTATAGCCATATCTAAGGGCAAGGGTTTATAATCTGCTAGGCATTTATTAGTAAAAGGAATTTTAAAAAATCCCTTTGATCCTTCTGTGAATTAGGCATTGTTATTGTTTTGTCCCCATTTTTAGGATGACGTGACCTCTGCACAGAAAGGTTAGGTAAGTCACCCTGCTTAAGAGGAGGAGCCAGGAAGATGAACAGAGTAGTCTGTTTTCAGAGCCTACAAACCTGCCCTCCAGCTGCAGTAGCAAAGCATGGAACAAGAGACTATAAAACTTGAGACTTGTTAGGGAAGGCATGGCTGCATGAATAGGAAATGGGTGTTGATAGAAACATCCCACCCGTATTAACTTTGAATATTTCAGAGAAGGAATCTGAGTTCCAAATTATTTATAGAAAATAGCTATTGTTCAGTCACCAAGTCGTGTCCGACTCTGCAATTTCATGGACTGCAGCGCACCAGACTCTTCAGTCCTCCACTGTCTCCCGGAGTTTGCTCAGATTCATGTTCATTGAGTAGGTGATGCTGTCTAACCATCTCATCCTCTGCTGTCTCCTTCTTCTTTTGCCTGCAGTCTTTCCCAGCATCAGGGTTTCTTTTTCAGTGAGTTGGCTCTTTGCATCAGGTGGCCAAAGTATTGGAGTTTCAACTTCAACATCAGTCCTTCCAATGAATATTCAGGGCTGATTTCCTTCAGGATTGACTGGTTTGATCTCCTTACAATCCATGGTTCAAAAGCATCTGTTCTTCGGTGCTCACCCTTCTCTATGGTCCAACTCTCACATCCATACATGACTGCTGGAAAAACCATAACTTTGACTAGATTGACCATTGTCAGCAAAGTAGTGTCTCTCCTTTTAATATGCTGTCTAGGTTTGTCATAGCTTTTCTTCCAAGGAGAAACATCTTTTAATTTCATGGCTGAAGTCATTATCTGCAGTGATTTTGGAGCCCCTCAAAATAAAATATGTCACTTTTCCCATTGTTTCCCATCTGTATGCCATAAAGTGATGGGACTGGATGCCATGATCTTTGTTTTTTGGATGTTAAGTTTTAAGCCAGCTTTTTCACTGTCCTCTTTCACCTTCATCAAGAGGCTCTTTAGTTCCTCTTCACTTTCTGCTGCAAGGGTGGTGTCATCTGCATATCTGAGGTTATTGATATTTTTCCTGGCAATCTTGAGTCCACCTTCTGATTTATCCAGCCCAGAATTTCACATGATATATTCTGCATATAAGTTAAATAAGCAAGGTGACAATATACAGCCTTGATGTACTTCTTTCCCAATTTTGAACCAGGTATGCTTCCCAGGTCATTCAGTGGTAAAAGAATCTGCCTGTCCAGCAGGAGATGCTGGTTTCTTCCCTGGGTTGGGATGATCCCCTGGAGTAGGAGATGGCAACCCACTCAATATTCTTGCCTGGGAAATACCACGGACAGAGGAGCCCGGCAGGCTATAGTCCATGGGGTCACAAAAAGAGTTGGACACAACTTAGTGGCTAAACAACAATAGCACAGGAATATAGGCAAAGCCACCCCTATTTTGTAATCCTGCATAGGGTGCAGAGGAACTGCATCTGATGTGATGGATGTGATACTTCAGTGAACAGGGAGATGCCTTCCAGAGTTTGGGTGGAAGCCCTTTCAGGTTGCATTTTAACCTCAAATTCCAGATATGCCTCTGTCTCTTCACACAATAGCACCACCCAGACTCTCTTCCTTAGTCTTCTTTTTCAATATAAAACCTCTTACCCTGTCTCGCTTCCAGTGATGATCATGAGATAACCCATGTCATCATCATGCTGAGCATCAACACTTACACTCCAGCAGGCCATCGAGAGCTCAGTCTGAGATGAGCTCAATAGGATATCTGAGGTAAATGGAAATCCTAGACTTCTAAGCACATTTCAGATCAGAAGTGATTGCATCTAATTGAAAAAGAGGCTGGGAGCACAATAGTTGAATGTGAGGTAGAAAAATAATCCTCCTTAAGATTATACCCAGAGCCCATCAGGCTACTACATCCCTCTTCTTTCTCCTTCCTCACTTGGGTACAGCTGGGATGGAGGAGGCTTGCTTTTAATAGAGACTTGGCTTCCCTTTGATCTACCTATTTAGATTTTTTTGAACTAAATCGGAGGTGTCAATGATCCTATCTACTTAGGATTATTTCACTTCTTTATGTCTCTTGTTAATGGTGAAATCAGTTCAGTTCAGTTGCTCAGTCGTGTCTGACTCTTTGTGACCCCATGAACCACAAGACGCCAGGCCTCCCTGTCCATCACCAACTGCCGAAGTCTACCCAAACCCATGTCCATTGAGTCAGTGATGCCATCCAACCATCTCATCCCCTTTTCCTCATGCCCTCAATCTTTCCCAGCATCAGGGTCTTTTCAAATGAGTCAGCTCTTCACATCAGGTGGCCAAAGGATTGGAGTTTCAGCTTCAGCATCAGTCCTTCCAATGAACACCCAGGACCGATCTCCTTTAGAATGGACTGGTTGGATCTCCTTGCAGTCCAAGGGACTCTCAAGAGTCTTCTCCAACACCACAGTTCAAAGGCATCATTTCTTTGACACTCAGCTTTCTTTATAGTCCAACTCTCACATCCATACCTGACTACTGGAAAAACCATAGCTTTGACTAGACGGAAAGCTTTGTGGACAAAGTGAGATAAGTCATCTCTTATAAGTCATTTAAACCACTGTGAAGCTGGCTCAAGAAATCCTGTATTGTTTGTTAAAAGCTCAGTATGAGTGGAAGAAACAAGCTCAAGCCTATTGCTGCTGCATTTTACAATTGGTTTGTTTGTTTAGTTTTTCTTTTAAAAATCCTACCAGGTGAAAATGGAACAAATTATTTAAGATACCAAATTTGAGCTCTACTTGGTTTAATAAACCAAATGCTCCCACATGGAAGTTTTAGATTTATCTACTTTTGGTTGCTCTCGGTCTTTGTTGCTGTGTGCAGGCTTTCTCTAGTTGCTGTGAGCAAGGGCTACGCTCTAGTTGTGGCACACGGGCTTCTCACTGAGGTGCTTTCTCTTGTTGCAGAAAACAGGCTCTAGGCACGTGGGCTTCGGTAGTTGTGGTACACGGGATTATTTGCACTGTGGCATGAGGAATCTTCCGGGATCAAGGTTTGAACCTGTGTCCCTTGCATTGGCACACAGATTCTTATCCACTGTACCACCCGGGAAGTCCTCCCATGTAGAATTTAAACAAAATCTTTAAAAATAACCACTTTGATTCCTTTAGTGAAAACAACAACAGCAAAAACAGGAAAGTCTTCCTTCCTGTACAAAAGGGCGGCTCTGTGAATGGAAAAATGAAAAACCCAGGCTATCCCAAGAGAGAAGTCAGCAGACACACAGACAAAATTGAGAGGAGAAAGAGAGATTCATGGATGCTTGCCGATTCTTAGCTTCTGGCTTGTCCTTGTGTTGGTTTCTTTTACTCTCAGCTAAAATTATTTTCATGAATATAATAAATAATAGGAAAAGCTGTAAAGTCTTAAAAATAAAATTCGTGGCATACATTTTGCTGAAAGAAGTGTATTGGAAATACTCAAATGCTAAGATCTGTTTGCCTTTTAAGGTTGAACAACGAATGTCCTCGTGGGGATGGAATTGCTCCTAGGACAACATTTCTCAGGCCGGACCTTCACACCCAGAGGGGAAAGGATGTAACTGAAGGGTAGGAAAAGGTCGTAGGGTTAACACAGGAAAGCATGATTCTGTCAGGGTAAGAGACAGTGCAAACTTCTGTTTGTCTATTTTTGCCTTTGGCTCAGGGAGTTGTTCACTTGTGTGCAGCAGAATCCTGGGCATTTCAGGAAGGGCTTGTGGGACAAGATTCTGACAGTGAGATGCCATCTGTGCGAGATCTCTTATCCTAACAGCACTTCCTAATACCAGAAGATGCTCAAAAGAAACCAGAAGTAGAGAATGGAAAGAACTTAGAATAACTTGAAAATACATAATATAAAATTTAAATGGATGAAATAAAAAAAAATCTTGTCTTGATCTTGAGGTTGCTTCAACTGGTAAACAGAGAAGAGGCATGAAATTGTGTGGACTTTAGACGTCTTAAAATGTTTTGAGGAAGGAAAAAAAATGGGTGGATGAAAATAATGTGGAACAAGTATGATTGTGAAGCATGTAATAATATAGGACTTGAGAAAATAAACACGGAGAGGGCAGGATGTGTATGTTCAGATGTGTTCAATTTAGACACTTCATAAATTTTATCTTCAATGTCCTAGAAATATAAATCGAAATATTTTCTCACCATCCAGGAGAGTTTAAAGAGACAGCCCTTCCTGTCTCTTTAAAACAGTTTTTAATATTTAGGCTCTGGGTATAATGGGCTTTCACAGCTCATTGTGAAAGAACAAGTGGAAGTAGAGAGTTCATGAGAAGAAGCAGAAGAGCATGGAGTAGCTGAGGCAAGAGGGGACTTCTTCAGCCTGGAAGCAGGGAGCAGAAGGGGCTCAGAGCATTCGGAATCTGTAGTTCCAGGATGGCTGCACAGTGAGCCCACGAAGGTGAGATCCTAAGAATCAAAGTGGCCAATGTCCTGGAGGATCCCATGTCAGGCTCAAGGCATGCAAGCTTAGAGTTTAAGAGACTTTGTCAGGGTTCCTTAATGAGTATGCCTACAACAGCCATGCCATTAGAGGTCATTTTTCTCCAGACTCTCAGAATGCCTTCTGGCTTCTGACAAAGCTCTGAAATGGAATTAGGGTCCTAATAAAGAATCTGCCTGCAATGCAGGAGACCCAGATTCAATCCCTGGGTCAGGATGATCCCCTGGAGAAGGAAATGGCAACCCACTCCAGTATTCTTGGGGAATTCCATGGACAAAGGAGTCTGGCTGGCTACAGTCCATGGGTCGGACATGACTTAACAACTAAACCACCACCAAAGATATAAACAGAATTTACCTCCAGTGAGATAGGCTCTAAGGTAGAACTTGGATTGAATTCATGAAAATGAGGTAATTTTTCCTTTATGCCTGAGTTTGTAGACTGAGTTTCTTGCTAGCTACATAGTTTTACCCAATATTGGTCTCTGTCCAAACACTCACATGCATCTTGTTTTCTGTGAAGGTATACCACCTCTCTATGAAGGCTGAATTGTCTTCCTTTTGGAACTCAGCATTTGCCCCCGCCCCTGCCACCACCTCCTTTTTTTTTTTTTTTTAAATTTGGTCTTATGGAATCTAATAGAAATACTGAGAGTGAATGAAATTATCCTAGATTTACGAGACTCCCAAATATGTGAAAATATTCCCTACCCATCATTTGTCTGCTTGTGTGCTCTGTCACTTCACTCGTGTCCGACTCTTTGCAGCCCTCTGGACTGTAGCCTTCCAGGCTCCTCTGTCCATGGAACTCTCCAGGCAAGAGTACTGGAGGGAGTTGCCATGCCCTCCTCCAGAGATCTTATTGACCCAGGGATTGAACCCATGTCTCCTGTGTCTCCTGCATTGCAGGTGGGTTCTTCACCCACTGAGCTGCCTGGGAAACCCATCATTTGTGTAATCCTGTTTAAAAGGATTAGATGTTAACATGTATGATGAGGGTTTCTTTGATAAGGTCAGGTTCCCTGCATTTGGACACTAATTTGAAATGTCTCTTCTTCTAGGTAGATGGGATGGTGGAAACTCAGATTTACATGATTTTTTTGCATAAATGGAAGCCTGGAATTAAAAAAAAGTTTTGGGTTGAGGTAATTCTTGCTTATAAAGTTATATTCAAGTCCCACTTTCTCTTTCTTGCTTTAATTCTTAGATAAAAGGCCTAGAGTATCGAGTAGAAAAGTCTTAACTCTGATGATAACTCAGGGTGTTGACTTGAGAGAAATTTCTGTGAAGTAGAAGGCAGGTTTGGAGTTGATTTGGGTAAGTGCTACTACTTATGAAGGGCTGAACTTCCTTTGTGAAGGAAATGTGAATTCCAAGTTGAAGACCAGTACTATCATAGACATGCTATTGTATTTATAAAATGTATTGGATCAGATGTAAAAGAGGGAAGAAAAGAAAGATACCAAATTTGTTTGAAGAGTTATCTTTTCCTAAAGATAAAAGCATTACATACTCAACTAAGGAAAATATAGAAAATTAAAGATAGAGAAGAAAAAAATCTAGTTTCATCCAGAAATAACTATTATAAACATTTTGGTGCATTTCTATACAGTATTTCTCTGTATACATAGATATATATAAAATGTATATACATATATATTGGTATGCCATCAGAAATGTGTAGTATAGCTTATTTAACCCTTCTGCTTTTTTAAGGGA
>SJYV01036201.1:0-31683 GCA_006410875.1 Neotragus pygmaeus | reverse complement strand
GATGGAGAGATCTGATAATGGAGAAGGAATGGTGAGCCACTTCAACATTCTTTCCTTGAGAACCCCATGAACAGTATGAAAAGGCAAAAGTATATCATACTGAAGGATGAGACCTCCGGGTTGGTAGGTGACCAATGTGCTACTAGAAAAGAGTAGAGAAATATCTCTAAAAGGAATGAAGAGGCAGAGCCAAGATCTCTGAATCCAGGTAAATCAGATGTGGTCCGACAGGAGATGTCAGGAGTAAACATGGACACTTTAGAAATCAGTGAACTAAAATGAATGGGAAATAGGTGAAATTAATTCAACTGACCATCATATCTCCTACTGTGGGCAAGAATCCTTTAGAAGGAAGGGAGTAGCCCTCATAGTCAACAAAAGAGTCCAAAATGCAGTATCCTTGGGTGCAATGTCAAAGATGACAAAATGATCTTGGTTCATTTTCAAGGCAAACTATTCAACATGACAGAAATCCAAGTCTATGCCCCAACCACAAAAGCCAGAGAAGCTAAAGTTGATGTGTTCTTAGAAGACCTAAGAAACCTTCTAAATCTAACACTGAAAAAAAATGTCCTTTTCATTTCAGGGGACTGGAATCCAAAAGTAGAAAGTCAAGAGATACCTGGACTAATAGGCAAGTTTGGCCTTGGAATACAAATGAAGCAGGGCCAAAGCTAACAGAATTTTGTCAAAAGAATGCTCTGGTCTTAGCAAACACCCTCTTCCAACAACACAGGGCCTGTTCCCTAGGAGCTGTATAAGGCAAGGAAATGGATTTTCCCGTACAACCTCCAGATAAGAATGCTGGCCTGCTGGCACTTTGACTTTAGCCCATTGAATCGCATTTTGAATTTCTGACCTCAGGATATGTAAACTAATACATTGCTGTTGTTTCAAAGCACAAATTTTTGGTCATTTGTTATACCAGCAGTATTAACTAAAACAAATATGGTTCAAATCAGCTCCACCTCCATCTGCTGTATCATAGATTTTCCTTTCTCTGCTGGACTGTTTCTCTGACCTCAGAGGCAGGTGCTCATCTCCCCTAACAGGGAACCTTGTCTTAAATTCCACTTCCTCCTTCAGCACCTGTCAAATTCCATGGTCCTCATTACAGCAACGTCTTTGAAAACCGTGTATACTCTGTTTTTTATTGGTCTCTTCACACCATTTCTTGAACTTACTCTACTCAGGGTTTGCCTTCACCACTATCAAAGCACCACTTGACCTTGCCAAGGTTAACTGCCCAATCCAATAGTCCATATCAGTCTTCTCTTACTTGTCCACTTGGAAGCACTGGACTCTTTTCGCCTCCAATCATACCCTTCACATGCTTTCTAAGAACAGTCCCTCCCACCTCACTAGCCTCTCCTTCTCTGCCTCTTCTGCTGGTTCTTCTACTCTTCCTTTTTTTAAGGAAAAACCAACTCCTCAATGCTGACTTGTCATGAAGCTTAACATCCATGTCTATACTTACTCACTGTATGACATATTATCTCCAGTTTTCCAGTTTCTTGGCTTTAAGTGGCAACTAAATTTGAGAAACAACAAATATAAATATTTTAGCTAACCTTTTTCCATGATAGATTTCTATGTCCAACTGTATGCATGCATCTTCACTTGGATACCTAAAGCCATCTCAAAGATACATGTCTATAATCGAACTCTTAATCTTCCCACTAAAATGTGTTCTCCCCACATTGTCTCCATCTGAGAAAATGGCATCTCCTTTTCCTATCCCCTAAGCACAAATGTTGGGGGTCAGCTTTGATTCCCCTTTTCCTTTCACTTTATGCCCAATACGTTAGACAGTTTAGTTGATGCAGCCCTTAAAATATATCCCTACTCTAACAACTTTGGCCACACTTACTATTCCTTCTGTGGTCCACGCAAGCATCATCTCTCACCTAGATTCCTGTAGAGTCCTAATAGAGGGCTCTTTTTTCTCTCTTTCTTCTCAATATAGCAACCAGGGTAATTTTTTTAAAAAGCCTCTCTGTTCATGTAACTACTCTGTTCAGATTCCAAAATATCATTCCCCATTTCTCTCAGAGTAAAATTCTTTCAAAAACCTACATGATACAAACCCAAGGTCCCAGTGGCACTCTGGGGCTTCTTTTCTGCTCCTGTCTCCCCACCTCACTAAGTAAGCTCCACCCATATCAGCTGACTTGCTGGACCTTAAATGTTACATAAACCCTCTTCTTCCTGAACTTAATGTTTCCTGTTCCAGAGTAATGAAGGAGCCACTGTTTCTATGTTGCAAGGCTGTTTCTTGTATAAATGAAAAGTTGTGTAGGATGAAGAGCAGTTGGTGTCTCTGCCTAACAGATGTACAGAAGTGGGAGAGATTGTGCAGAATTATTTCCAACAGGCACTTACCCATTTTTAACAGCTTAATTCTCCTGATGTCATTCACAGTCTTGGTCCACTAGACTATAAACTCAAGAATTTCTCATTTTAAATTTTTATTGATAAAACCATGTGTTTCTAAAGGATATCCAGTAAAGTTTTGCTGAATTAATGAATGAATTGCAGCCAATGAATCAATGGCAAAATACATAAAAACTCATCAAAACACTAAGCATGGGCAAACAATTAAAAAATTAAATAAATGAATAAGATGTGCTGCTTTATAGTAAGCAAAATATAATGCTGGATTTTTTAAGTCCTACTTTTATTTTATCAAGATATTTATGCTAAATTAAAAACAAGTAGACAAGTTGTAGGTTAAAGATGTTTTCTCTTTGTAAATGAAAATACACACACATTTCTATAGGAAAATCGTAAGGTTAAGGCACAAATTTTAGTGTTATTAAATGGGTTAATCACAGCTTATCTTTATAGTCTATCACTTCCATTCTGTTTTCCAAATTTTCTGCAATTTGTTTTTTTTAACTTTGAAAAAAATAGTATTCTTACTTTGAAGTCTTTACTGTTTCATAAACTTTTTATTTTTTTAAGGAAAGACAAGCTCTGAAACATTCAAACACTTCATTTAAGCACCTTCACCAAGTACAAAAATCCTCTTCATAGTTCTAGAAGCAAGTAATTCTCAAAGAATCACAGTGAGAGATGAGAGTTAATATACTTCAGAAAATGGATACTAAGGATGACCAACACCACTGAAAGAGAGGAAGAGAGTTAATTTATTAAATCTGTCATGTTGTCAAAAGTTGCTACTCTATAGATGCAGTCAGGATATATTTGTCTAAATCTATAAAGACATCCCTCCTTCTCCCCTGACAAGCTCACATGCAGATGCCTCCTCCATGTACACACGGCACCTGCACGCCCAGTTCCAACATTCATATGTGATATTCACTCCATGGTGACAGGTAGTTTACAATTTATGAGACCACAAGACCTAGGGCTAACTGTGGAAGTCATTTCAGACACAGGTGGAATGTCTGACTCTTTTTCATACATCTATCAATAAGCAATACTGAGCAGACCCCAAAATGCAGAGTGCCTCCATTAAGGAACTTGTCACCAATCCGAGCACTACCACATGCACCTGAATAATCAATCATACAGCTCGAAGTGGGATTATTAATTTTTTAATTTATAATGGAGTAAGCCACTGGTTATTCACTAATTACTACTACTAAATTTTTCCTTTTTTCCATGTTTCTACTTTCCTTTCAGAATTTGTCTTTTTCGATTCAATTCATTAAAGAATGCATTCTAAGCGATTCCAGGGACCAGGAGCCAGGCTGTGGACCTGAGCCCACAAAGATAAATAAGTCTAGGCATTCACAGCCTAATGAAGCAAAGCATACAACTATACTTAAAACTCTTTAAGTACAGAAAAGTAACTTTCCACCTTTTTTTCCAATTATCATGTCTTTTATCAGAAGCATGATACAGTTACACAAACAACACGGAGAGTCTTGACATCTTTCATTGGAGAGGAAATCTTCGTTTCTCCAATAATTGGTATTCCTTTCTCTCTAAACTCCCTTCCAAATTCTTCCTGTTTGATTAGTCTTCTATCTCTTCAATCCTGACATCCTCATGCAGTAAATAGGCAGCTGGAATCCCATGTTAGTGACTAAATCAAAATCAAGAAGGTAGGGGCTCCCCAGGGGATGGACCCCTAATGGAAAAATACAACTCTGGTGTGAGTCTTGACTCAAGGAACCAGAGAGACCCAGATGATCTTATCTGAATGTGTCCTGCTAGGCAGTCACTCACTGGAGGGTCAGTTAAACTCATGATCTACTCATAATTCAGTTCTGTGAGATAACAAGGGTAAGGACATGGGAGTTGTAATAGGGAACAAAGGGCAGGGAAGAGATAGATATGTAGGAAGCAGATGGTGTCTTGGTGAAGAAATTCCTATTAGGGAGAATGTCCACCAGACACTTAGGGGATAGGGTGGAGGCAGGCCCATGTGACATTGTAGCACTGATGGATGTTGGCCTTTCTAGGGCCCTCCTCCATATAAACATCCACAATACATTTTATAGTTTTGTGAGGTTAACAAGATTGCAGGCTTCCTAGGTGGCTCAGTGGTAAAGGATCCACCTGCAAAGCAGGAGACATGGGTTTGATCCCTTGGTCTTCAAGATCCCTGGAAATGGGAACTCACTTCAGTATTCTTGCCTGGGAAATCCCAGGTACAGAAGAGCCTGGCAGGCTACAGTCCATGAAGTACCAAGAGTTAGAAACAAGTGAATGACTAAAAACAACAACAAAACTTGAATGCAATTCGTGATGGATTCATTATTATGCAGTTACTATTAGTACAATAATTTCCCTCTGGTGTAAAAAAAATAAAGATTAAACATGTTCAAAGAACACTGAAAGAATACTGAGCTGCAGGCACTGTGCCCTCGGTGTCTACTGGGTTCCTCAAACCTGAGAGGAAGTACACCAAGCACAGGGGTTAGGGGTACAGAGTAATGAATTCACCATGATGTCAGCTCAAGGGATTTTACTGATGGGCTGTCTGGAGCCCCAACACATTTCTGATGGTGAGAAATGGAGCCCTGGAGGAAACCTCTGGTCTGAGGTCTGTAGAAAGCCCCTAGTAGATTCCTAAGCTGGAAATCAGAACTGTCTTCCTAGAATTAAGCTTTTAAAAAGTTTAGTTCCCCTGCTGACCTGCCTGCTACAGAAAACAGTGTATGTGTGAAGCACCTGCAAGTCACTTATGGTAGAAATTCATAATATCTCATATTTCTGTTGATGCCATCAGTTTCCTTCATGTCTTCTGGAGTCAGTTCAAAGTCAAACACCTGGAAGGAAGGAACAATCACGTTAACCTCTCCTTCAAGGAGCTGGCCTCCCCCTGGGGACTGGAGGACTTTCCAGCTGAATGGAGACAAGAAGAGGGGACAGGGAAGCCGTGCCTGTCCTCAGCTTCCAGGTGAGCAACCTAGGACCCTCTTCTGAGTTCTCACCTCTCCTTCCCACACCTTCTCCTTCTCTGTCCACCTCAAAAAGATTACAGCACATCAGTTGCTTATCTTTCTAAGTGAATTACTTGAGACAAAACAAAAAACAAAAAAATCTAAAATTGTTTTTTTTTCCAAACACACTGTTTTAGACCCTCCTGACTCAAAAATGAACCTGATCTGACATTAGACTGATTGCCTCTCCCCAACATGCCCTAAGGGTGACAGCATTCAGCTGAAGCAGTTTGGGGAGGAGGCTCCCCTTGAGAGCCTGTTCAGGAGTCTGATATCAAACTACTCATTATCTATAAAGAAATCTAACAAAAACTTTATATAAGTGCCTTTGTAGACAAAGTTATGACAAGTGCTTAAACATTAAGGAACAACAAATTATTTAAAATTCACATCATAATAATGAAATGGAAAACTCAATTTTATAAAGAAATTCATTTTCTCCAAAGTGATCTCATGTTTCAATGCAACATGAACCAAAGACTTAAACACATATTCTCTTGTGGAAGTCAGTATAGTGATACTAATATTAAATGAGAGAATAGCTAGTCAAAAGCAGTTAAGACATCCTTAAAATAGAAGAACATACCACACTGAAAGGCAAGACTTATTTTTCGCTTTAGTAACACAGTACAGAAAACTGAAAAGTTAAATAGAAAAGAGTGGGCAGAAATGTACTTACGGATACTTGATATATGACAGAACTGACAATGAAAATCTGTGCAAAACATGGACACTTGGTGTTATTCAGTTGCTCAGTGTGTCCAACTCTTTGTGACCCTAAAGGAAGAGATTTTTCCCCACTCACTGACTGGCAATCATACAACAGTGCTGAGACAAAGACTTATTCTGGCCAATTATACATTAAAAACTATACAGAGAGGTGTTCAGTATCTTCTGACAAGAGCCATATCCACCTGCTAAAGCAGAACTGCCAAGCTGCTCTGCACTGAAAATGCACGAGACAGCCCAGCCAAGGGGACAACAGCTGAGCTGAGTGCAGGCTGTTTGCCAAACCACAGAATCAAGAGACGCAGAAGTCATCTCTGCATTAAATCCTGAAACTGGGGAGCATTTCCTCTACAGCTATGACTAAAGTACAATAATAGTCTCCTACACAGAAGAAGTCAAAAGAGAAACAACATAGCTAAAGTGGACAAAGTCTTGAAGAGAAATTTCTCAAAGACAGCAACTCAAAAAGATTAAATGTCATACATCGACATGAATCCACCACAGGTGTACACAAGCTCCCAATCCTGATGTATGGCAAAGCCAATAGAGTATTGTAAAGTAAAATTAAAAAAAAAATAAAAATAAAATAGATAACCAACAAGGACCTACAAAAAAAAAAGATTAAATGTGTGAAGATGAAAATGTATTACTATTCAGGGAAATACAAAATATAACCATAATGATTAGGAGGTTAAAGAACACTACCATAATTTTTGTGTCCCCAAATTTACATGTTGATGGTGTTATAAATAGAGCCTTTGGGGGTGATTAGATCATGATGGCAGAGCCCTCATGGATGAGATTTCAACAATATCATACTCATAAAGGAGATTTTGGAGAGAGCTGTTGTCCACTCCACCATGTTAAGATACAAGGGAAGCCTTTGACCTAGAGGAGAGCCCTCACCTGATGACAAGGGCATCCTGACCTCAGACCTCCAGCTTCAGAATGTGCAAAACAAATTTAGTTTTGTTTTCTTTTCCCAGCCACTCAATCTGTAGTATTTTGTTAGAGCAGTTCAAACAGTCTTAAAAAAACACATAATGAAATTTTATCAATTGAGAACAGAGAAAATAAGATATCATTTAATGAGGTAACAGAATAAATTGTTGATATAACTCTGAAACTAAGATCTATATTTTCTGTCCAATCTTAACCCTATCTAGCCATACTGTCTCTCCTGTTGCCAAATCTGGAGGAGAAAACCATCAGGAATATACACAAGGCATTCATGCACAGGGAAGAACAAGTAACTTGTCTTGACTCAAGTATAGTCTTGAGAGCTGGACAAAGAATGACCCTTAGGAAAAATATTCCTTAGGAGCCCTCTGCCCAGAGCCCTGCTGATCACCTGTATGTTTTCATTGATCCACTTCTTACTGTTATCCTTGGCCAGAACCACAACCCCACATTGTATCTGGTAGCAAAGGACAACCAGAGTGGGGTTTTCTTGTGCTTTTTGGTAATGGCACAAAGAACTGGTTCCTCTGAGAGAACGGGCAGGTCCAAGTTCACCCTGGAAGGAAATTCAGAAATGCCAAAGAGCTGAGACTGAATACTTAGTTTGTAAGTAGGCTTCCCATACAGACTAAATAGGTAGACTCTAAACCAGAGCTTCTGAAAGTGTGGTCCAAGGACCGGCATCATCACTATCAACTAGGATGTAGTAATAAATATAAATTCCATGGCTGAGCTGAAGACAAACTGAACAGAACTTCAACTGTGTCACCTCCCAGTCTGTGTTTACAAAGCTCTGCAGGTGATTCAGATGCATTATTGGGTTGAGACCAGATTGCCAAATTTTATATATTTTCTTTAATTCTCAGGGATTGCTTTTCTTCTAAGATCAAGGGCATGAATAGAAAAACAGAAGGAAAAGACCAGGAATTGTTTTAAAATTTAACTTTTCAAGATATTGATAAAAATTGAGTAGTCTCAAAATAAGAGACATTTATTTTATCACTATGTTTCTATAGATGTCAAAGAAATGCTTCAAATTGAAATTTTTTCTAACGTGATAGACATAGGCATATTATTATCCCAATTTTAGATATGAGATAACTGAAGATTGCAATATCTATGTTTAGAAATATGTTCATTAGTCAGTAAGTAAATCATGACATAAGCTTGTGTCTCTGGTCTCAACTGGGGGATTCTATATAGATTTCAATGCAGACATTTGCTATTGATAAGTTGACAATCTAATACAACAAAGAAAAAGTGGCTATGTAATGGGAAGATAAAAAAGAAGGATTCATTCCATCCCTCCCCTCTCTTGCCTCTGCCTATGAGAGTTATCTGAGTACTGTATAATTCCAAAAGAAATTCCCAGGTGTCTTCAATAGAATTCAATACCATTCTTTTACTCATTGGGATCCCAGAGCACCATAGGCAACAAGAACAATTCCATGTGAATTGCAGAAATCCAAAAGTTTGCTCTGGGTGAGATAAAAGTGACATACCACCTGTAGTACACGCACAGAAAAGAATGTCAGATTATATGCAATGGCAATATTAATGTAACAGAGAAAGACTAAAAGATTTCAAAGGCTAAAGGAAAGACTACATCATTAAATGTAAACTGGCAATGTCAACATCAACAGAGAAATAGAGAAAGGTATATTTATACAGTTAATTTTATGATAGACATATATGGCAGAACCAGTCCAAGACTGAATAATCAAAAGCTGGGCTCTACATTTGAGTAGATGTTCCTGAGTAAATATTCATAGATTGTTAGTATCACCTTGAGCTTTTAACTTCACCCCCTATACTGGATGATTTTCATTACCTGCAACACATTTTTCTGAACTGTGCTACCTGTTTAAGACTCATAAATGCTGAGACACCAAGACCAAGAATTCAGACATCAGAACCCCACACAAACCCTTAACATCCATCTCGGCTGATTTGTTACTTTATTAATTTACTTCTGATTCCATGTTTTCCTCATCTTCCTTCCTGTATGCAGATCACTCCAGGGCACATCCCCCTCCATCTGGTCATCCTTTCATCTCAAGGAAATGCCTCCTACCTCTAGTTCTGGGTTTTACCCACAGTTTAGAAGGAAAGCATCCCACTTTTCCACCCAGAATTTTGTAAACAGAGATACTGTTATAGATTCTAGTCACACCACCAGAGAGGCCCTACTCTCTAGACTCCTCTGTCCATAAATGTCGGATGAACAGACAGACATCTGGCTCCAGGGCAAGAAGGAGGTTCTGAAGAGCAGGAGGGAGAGGAGCCGAGCTGCTCACCCGGTTGCAGGCGGGCTTGTATTTGAGCCCCGGCTTGTTCAGGATCTTCTCCAGCTGCTTGTGATTGCAGCTGGACACCCTGATGGACTTAGTCAGCCCTGCATCCTTACACTTCTCCAAGACCTGGGAGGGAGGGGTGGTGGACAGTCACTTGGAATGGGCAATAGAACAAGAATTAATCCTGAAAAACATCAGTAATCACACTCATCTATCAAGAGTTACCCTTGACTATCAAGAAGAAAAATCAGGAAGAAGGTCATAATATAAAAAGAAAAATTACTGCCCCACCATTGAAAAACTCCTGAGAAGTCATATCACATAGAAGGAAAAAGATGCCTGTCTACACTGCCCCAAATTCTCTTCCTCCGTTCCTCTCTGTGAACATCTCAGCAATGGTTTCCCCCCACACAACTCCAGCATCCGGGGTCTTAGATTCATGAACTGCTGTGTCTGATGGTCCACAGCACATTCTCACAGGTGGAAGAAATGAAGGAGGTTCCCCCTCTGCTGACTTCTCCCCTCGTTCTCACCTCCCTGGACTCACCTCCCATATATGAGAGAGATCCACTGTGTAAAATACCCGTTTTCCATTTTCATCTTTGGGGGATAATTCCTCCCCTGGCTGGAATAGAAGCAGTCATTTATGTCACAAAATTTCTCTGCATTTAGCCAGGTTTCCAGGCACCAGGGATCATATCTCCATCAGCTAGCTTCACAAATTTCTAAATACCAATGTTTGCAAAGTGATATGCATACATGGAGTTGTCAGCAATATCTTTAGGAAGGAGGCTTATTCCAATCTCTTACACTCAATATATGTTGTAATAAATACAATTTTTCTAGGTCCTAAAAGGGACTCACAGTGACTTCTCTGTGTTTGTCTGCTCCTTGTACCTGTCTATTTTGAAATGCCTTTTTGGACTGGAAATGGCAGTAAGTTACATGACATAATTTTCAGAATAAAAATTGCAGTCTTCATATGGCTAGATATCAGACTTTCTTTTCCCTCTGAGCATCAGGTGCCCTAGGGCANTAAAAAAAACTACAGAGAAGATATATCACATGGAAGGAAAAAGATACCTGTCTACACTGTCCCAAATTCTCCTCCTCCATTCCTCTCTGTCACCACTTCAGCAATCGTTTCCTCTCCACAACCCCAGCCTCCATGCCCTTAGATGCATGAACTGCTGAGTCTGATGATCCACAGCCCATTCTCACAGGCGGAAGAAATGAAAGAGGTTCCCCCTCTTCTGGATCCTCCCTTGCTTCTCTCCTCCCTGGACTCACCTCCCACGTGCGACAGAAATCCACTGAGTCAACTATCAGTTTTCCATTTTCATCTTTTGGAAATAATTCCTCCCCTGGCTGGAATAGAAGAAGTCATTTTAGACATGTCACAAAATAATTTCTCTGCATTTACAGGCTGCCAGGCATCAGGGAGTAAACCTCCATCAGGTAGCTTCACAGATTTTGAAATATTAATATTTGCAAAGTGATTTGCATGTATGAAGTTTTCAGCAACACCTTTAGGAAGGAGGATTTTTCCAGTCTCTTACACTCAATATACGTTGTAATAAATACAATTTTTCTAGGTCCTAAAAGGGACTCACAGTGACTTCTCTGTGTTTGTCTGCTTCTTGTACTTGTCTATTTTGAAATGCCTTTTTGGACTGGAAATGGCAGTAAGTTACATGACATAATTTTCAGAATAAAAATTGCAGTCTTCATATGGCTAGATATCAGACTTTCTTTTCCCTCTGAGCATCAGGTGCCCTAGGTCAAGCATGTGAATCAGCAAGGCTATCTTTAGGTGGATATGGAATGTGGATGATCCACACATGCTCTCAAATATTCATGACCATGAGCCTCAAACTGCCTCAAGATCGTATTTGCCTCCAATGGAAAATGTTATGTAAAAAATAAAGTAACTCATGAGTAGTGTCCTGATAAGGGATAGAAGAAAGGAGACATTCCTGAACACTGCTGCAAACCCTCAAAACTCTCTGTGTCTGGGACTTGCCATCTACATAGTCCACTAAGTGATTTTGTATTAGATGGCTTGAGTTTATTTCTGAACTCTTGAAACCAAGAGTTCTAAGTAAACGACCATTCTTAATGGCTAAGTGCAGTCTACAAACCTCGTGGTGAAGACAGGCAAGGGTGTAGGCCATGTCTCCCAACTTCCTATACAGTTAAGAGATTTGACTCACCCAAAGGAAGCACCACCAATTCTGGTCCACTTGAAAGAGTAAAAGACAAGATTAACTCATCATGTTCATCCTAAGGCAGTGTCATGCTCACCACAGCTGCACCAAACTCTTGGTTCATGAAATCCCCAGACACTCAGGAGTCATAACAAGGACTGTGTGCAGAACTGGCTGATTTCTATTTCCTTTCATTTTTCAGGCAGAGATTAAGATTAATAACTGCTTTCAATGGGAGGCATGTAAGAAATTCAAAAAACTCAGTAAAAAGATTATTACAAATAATTATTTGGGGGATTCTACTCTAGTGTAATCATCCCTTCAGCCTACTGAGACAAATGTTTATTCAACCATCCACGCAAGTTGATACACATTATAACACAAGATATAACATTTATGTGATCACACAAATTTCTAACCTTCAAAGCCACTGGAAAATAAATAATATAGAGATCGACATAGTCCAGTTGAAGATTTTTTGGTGACTTTTCCAAGGCTGGTTGGACCAACTCTGGTTGAAGGGAAGTTAACCAAAGCTGTAGAGGTTAAAGAAAGAAAGTTGCATTAATAATACACGAGGTAATTTTTTTGTCTTACTGCATGGTTTGTGGGATATAATATCCCAAAAAAAGGATGGAATCCTGGCTCATGGCAGTAAAGTACCAAGTCTTAAGCACTAAACCACCAGGGAACTCTAATACTTTAGGAATATACCAATAAGCATAGTTGAGCAAACAACTCCTAACCAAAGGACTCTATTATGTAATTGTCTGTAATTGTCAAAAGTGATTGTCACAATCACTTGCACACAGACACACACAATATACACACAGTACCACTGAAGTGCAGAATATGTCTTCTCTCTTCACAATGCCATCTGCAATCTTGCTTCGAATGGCCTGGCCAATCTCCTCTTCATTTTGGTACACATGAGCACAGTCAATATGGTGGAACCCAACCTCTATAGCAAATGGGGTAAATTCCAGAGCTTCCCTCTTAGCAACCTACATAAGCAACAAAGGTAGAAGTTGAATATCCACATAAGATATTACTAGGCACAAGCTTTGATCTTCCCAAGAATCAATTTTTTCTATGTCTTTGGTTAGTTCTATATGTATAGTGATGAACCCATGACAGTTTCCCTTAACATTCCTAATGAGTAATTAAATGAACACTACCCTTCAACTTCAGGTGATCAGTGGCTGATTGCTGGTATCAGAGGATGGCAAAACCACCTTTAGGTTCAGTGATTTGATGAAAGAACCCAAAGGACTCAACAAAATGTTGTAGTCATGAATATGATTTATAATGGGAGTGTTTGAAGCAAAATGAGCCAAGTTACAAGGTGCCTGGTAAAAGTACCAAGAACCAATGTGAAAGCTTCTGAGACTTCTATCTACCAGTGAAGCCACACAGAATACACCCAAAAACAAACCCCAAAAAAGCTGTATCTTTTCAAGGTGTACATTGTGATATTCTCATATAAGTTATTCTTATTCACTTGCTCAGTTGTGTCTGACTCTTTGCAACCCTGTGGACTGCAGCACTCCAGGTTTCCCTGTTCTTCACCATCTCCCAGAGTTTGCTCAAACTCATGTCCTTGGAGCCAATGATGCCATCAAACCATCCTATCCTCTGTCCCCTCCTTCTCCTCTTGCTCTAAATCTTTCCCAGAATCAGGGTGTTTTCCCATGAGTTGTCACTAGCATCAAGTAGCCAAAGTATTGGAGCTTCAGCTTTAGCATCAGTCATTCCAAGGAATATTCAGGGTTGATTTCCTTTAGGATTGACTAGTTTGATCTTCTGGCTGTCCAGGGGACTCTCGAGAGTCTTCTCCAACATCACTTTTCAAATGCATGAATTCTTTGGTGCACAGCCTTCTTTATGGTCCAGCACTTACATCCATACACAAACATGACTACTGGAAAAACCATAGCATTGACAATATGTACCTCTGCTTTTGAATACGCTGTCCAAGTTTGTTATAGCTTTTCTTCCAAGGAGCAAGTGTCTTTTAATTTCCTGGCTACACACCATTCACAGTAATTTTGTAGACCAAAAAAAAACAAAAGGTCTGTCACTGTTTCCATTGTTTCCCCATCTATTTGCCATAAAGTTGTGGGACAGGATGCCATAATCATAGTTTTTCAAATGTAAGCCAGGTTTTTCACTCTCCATTTCCACCTTCATCAAGAGACTGTTTAATTTCTCTTCACTTTCTGCCATTATGGTGGTGTCATCTGCACATCTGAGGTTATTGATATTTTTCACAGCAATCTTGATTCCAGCTTGCATTGCATCCAGCCTGGCATTTCTCTGGATTGTACTTGCTCATATAAGTATCCATTCTTAATAATTACCACAAGCAAGCTAGTTAACAGACCCACTACCTCACATAGTTACCTTTTGGCAGTGCTTGTAAGAAGATTTATATCTAGTCTCTACAAAATCTCAAGATATAGCCCATTATTTTTAACTATTGTAAACTTTCTGTACATCAGGTCTCCAGAATCATGCATCTTATAATTGAAGGTCTGTACCCTTGACAAACATCTTTCCATCTTTCCCAGTCTTGTCATCAGCTTCTGCTCACCATACCTCTACTCTCTCTTCTACAAGTACTGTTATTTAGGATTCCACCTGCAAGGATATCATGCAGTATTTGTCTTTCTATTTCTGGCTTACTTAGCTTAATGTTCTCCCAGTTCTTCTGTGTGATTGCAAATGGGTTAACTTTGTTTTCAATGCTCAATAATATTCCATTAGGCCGGGAGCCAGCACAGGAGATCCCACCCATAGCAAAGGTCATGAGGAAGAGACCTGATAGGCAAAGGTGAATCAGGATTCAAGGGACCCCCTGGACCTCCTCGAGCATCTACCCCCAAAGCAGAATCTGTCTGTTTTACTATTTCATGCCTCTCACCAACACCTCTGAAATTAATGGGGGGCTATCCCTGATCACCTTTCTCTAAAGAAAATCAACTTATAGCTTTAGTTAATAAGTCTCCTGGGCATAATAGAGTGTTCCAATCCAAACCTCTCTGATGAATTTCTAGCTTGCCTGACAGGCTTGTTCAGACTCCTGCAGTTACGCATGCGATTGTTTATGGCCTCACAACCGTGAGAGGCACAGGAAGCCTATAATATTCTAAAAATATAGAGCCTTTCAGGAAGTTAAGAAATTATTAAAATAGCACTGGTGGAGGGTTTCATTGTTGAGCCAATACTTGCTGCTGTTTCCATATCCCTTAACCATTATGTTTTTGAGACTATACATTAATTAATATTGCTGGTATGTGGGAAAAATAAGTTGTAGCCTTTGATTTAACCACATCAGACCTTGAGTTAATAAATTCTTTCCATTTTATAGCCCACTACACCCTTACCCTATAGGAATGTAATCTTTTCTAGTGCTTTGGGAGAGTGGTGCCTAACTTCCGAAAAATCAGCTTTTGAGAAAATAAGTTTTCTGGTTGACTAATCATTATCAGAAAGGGTCATAAAAATGTTAGCAGGCCTCCTGGCCAGAAGATGATGTAAATCACCTGAGACCTTTGTATGTCAGAAGGAATGCAGAAAGAGAGCCTGGTCTCAATTAGGGTCAGGACTGCTGACCCCGCAAGACTCTGCATTTTCCATTATTTTCTATGTACAGCTCAAGGTATATAAGCTCCCTTGGAAAATAAAATTGCAGGCCTTGTTCACTGAAGCTTGGTCTCCACATGTCGTTCTTTCTTTTCAGGCTGACTCCCTGAAGCGCAAGGGCCCTCTGAGTTCATTTCTCTGCCCAGGCTTCTAAGGCTCACTTGAGAAGATGCCCAAGGTAGGGCACCTTCTGCGATTCGAGAGGGTGCCTGTGGCCTACGTGAACAGTGCAAGTCCCGTCCTGGGGCTTTATTGGCTTTCTGTGTAAACCAAGGAATATCAGCATCTTTCTCTCCTCTATTTTCTTAACTATAACATCCTTTTCCTATCTCTCTATCAATCTCTCAGTCGCTGACGCCATCACCCTGAGGATACCCTGGACCCAACCAGGGCTAGACCCCGGTACCATTTCTTTTTATGTGATTCAAAATCTTTCCCATTTCAAAGAGGTAGATAATTGGTATAACACAGTTCTGCTGGGTCTAGTTCTGGTTTTTCTTAAATGCATGGACATTTGGGGATGGGCTTCCTTGGTGGCTCAGATGGTATAGAATCTGCCTGCAATGCAGGGGACCTGGGTTCAATCCCTGGGTTGGGAAGATTCCCTGGAGAAGGGAAAGGCTACCCACTCCAGTATTCTGGCCTGGAGAATGGGGTTGCAAAGAGTCAGACACGACTGAGTGATGTTCACTTTGGGGATGTACCTGGGAATGAGCCCATGAGCTTCAGTGACAGCCCTGCCCCTCTCCTCCCCTCAACCCAGTGTGTTCTACGAAATAAATAAATTCTGTCTTCTATCAGCAAAATGTCTGTTAATAATTTTTCCATTTTATAAATTAGAATAGTGAGCCTCAAAGTATAAGTCCAGTCCCTTGTCACATCTATTCTAAAGGCAAGATAGACAGCAAACTTTCTGGCTTCCAGTCTAGAGACTTATCCATTAGCCCCTCTTATGACCAAGCACTGCAGACTCTACTTTAATAAAAACACATTACAAAACCCCAGGATACATTACAAAACTTGGCCTGTAAGATTGTATCTTATCCCTGCAAGTGATACTATGGTTCCTATCAGAAGAAGTTTCCAAGCAGAAACAGAAGCTACAAGGCAAAAAGCAGCTGGAGTGTTCCTTGCCCGGCACAAGCAGGTATCCCACAGTAGAAAAGCAGTTCTCTCCCATTAGTTTTCAGTCACCTCATCTTCAGGACCTGCCACCTCAAATACTTCCCTGGGTCATGTATTATTGGAAGCAGGAAAGAGTTCCTGAACTAATAAAATGTACAGAGAAACCTTGCAACTGCATTCACCCACAAAGGAAAGCAGCTTACAGTGATCTTGACAGCCGAGTCTCACCTCTTCTGCCAAGCTGGGAAAGAGACATAAACTGGAGGGGAACTCAGACCCAGAGTAATCTACAGGTGAGCACAGTTTCATACCCTGATGCAGAGTGAAGACTGAATACTCTCTCCTCCTTCATAGGGCATGGCTCCAGCCTGGTTAGTGGAATGATATCATCCCAGAGTTGCACAGAAGCTCAGTGCTTGACAACACAACTCCCTTTCACTCATGTTACATCCACTACTATTTATATCTTGACCCACAACCACCCAGGTTACCTCTGGAGGTGCATAGGTTCCAAATCCCAGGCCAGGAATGAATTGGCCATCATTAAGTTTCACTCTCTCGCTTTGGGGATCCATTGCCTATTTCTCCTTGGAGTAAGCAGACTGATGTTTCTTTTCTTCCTTCTCGTGTTAGGAATAACAGGAAGGTAACACCCGAGCTGTATCATCCAATGTTAGCAGATATATTGTAGGAGGAAAATGATTAAACCAGTGCCCATTGAGTAAGAACAAGATTGAAATCAGTTAGCTTGTTTGCTTTTTTTTAGCAGTAGAACATTATTATACAATGATGATATGTGCTGAACAGTTATTGGCCATATGTTAGACTAGAAACTTTCACAAGTGCAATATTTTTTATTTTTCTGTTACAAAGCCAATCTCGATCAAACATCAGTTGAAACAGTCTACAGTACAAACATACACACATACACAAATCACACAATCTAAAAGCATTTAATAAGCATTTTTGAAAATGTAATGCCTTTATAAAGAATCAAAACTTCAAAAGAAAATAAATTTGCTTTTTTAAATTTTCCACTAGCAAAATTATTATGCTTTACAGAGTTGACCGGTGAAATCCTGAACATGATATGGAAACCAGACATTTTGGCAAAGAGCTTATTGGAAATTAATTATTAATAGTTTTAGGATATCGTGTGCAGTGTGCAAAGAGACTCTAGTGTTTATACATTGTACTTAGTTATATAACACTAATAGTACTCTCATAATGTAACTGACACATATTTTACATAATTTATTAACTGTTCACATTGTTCATAAAAGAAAAACCTATAAACAAAATACAACTAATTTGGAAAGAGTAATGGAAATTGTAATGCACTTATAGATGAGGATATTGTGAAGACAAATACAATTTAACATGAGCAGTAATGTCAGCAAAATGGTGAAATGGGAAGACGAAGTCTCCCATGTAAATACAAGAAAAGAAAGAGAAGGCAGCTGAAAAACCTCATAGGAACTCTGGAAAAGAGTCAAACAATGATCTATAGCACAAAAAGTGAACAGGAAACTAGGAAAAATCCAGAACAGAATGACAGAAATTTTCATTGTGTATTACTCACCTGTATCCTCCTCATGCCTGGGCAGTGCAGTCTCGATCAGTTCCAGTTGCCCCCTTCATACCAGAATGATCAGATAAAACCTTATGTACAATGTTTCAACTTACCTGGATACTGTCTGGAGACTGGTATCTGTTCCACTTAACTCTAAAAACTTAAACTGAAAAGCAGCTGGAGTGGCTATAACAGCTACAGAGGAACTATGTATATATATACATGGACCCAAGGACAAAGGAATAAGGATTGAGACAGAGACTAGACCATGTACTAATAAACCCGTGAATAGAACTGGGTTGTGGCTTTGGGAGACATAAGGCATTCAAAAAACAGTCAAATTTATGGGAATCAAAAAGCCGTTTTCGGGCCAGGCACGATGATGACTCAGAAATGACTGAGACCCCTTGGCTTTCCTGTTGGGCTGATCCCAGGACTAGGAGCATGACGAGCGAACTAATGAAGAAAAGTCATGACAAGAAACAAATCTACCAAAGTGAATTTTTCCCGGCTGTTTCAGGTACTCAGTTATGAACACAGACACACACAGGAACACACACACACACACACACAGCAACACACACAGATACCTGGACAGGGCAAGAGTGAGGAAGGACAGTGCACACTTACAGGGGGTGGAATGGGTTTGGATCCAACCATCAGAGTTCTGCTCCAGCACCTTATGACCCACATGGCCCAGTAGGGTCAGGACACCCAGTGAGCACAGAAACCTCTGCTCACACTTGGCTCTGGGGTAGCCTCTCTCCATGTCCCACCAAGCTGCCAGCTGCCAGCACACCCTGGAGAAGGGGTGACCCTGCCAACATCAGCTCCAGCTCTGCTCCAGATCCTCTGGGCAAAAAGACTGCCCAGGGACCCATCCACACATGGACACCCCTGCAAGACCAAGACATAATTTTCACCTAATTTTGTATGGATGCTTCCCTGGTGACTCAGCTGGTAAAGAATCTGCCTGCAATGCAGGAGACCTGGATTGATCCCTGGGTTGGGAAGATCCCCTGGAGAATGGAACAGCTACCCACCGCAGTATTCTGGCCTGGAGAATTCCATGGACTATACTGTCCATGGGGTCACAAAGTGTTGGACACGACTGAGCAACTTTCACTTTCACTTTCTCCCATTCTGATGGTTGGCTTTTCACTTTGCTTATAATTTCCTTTGCTGTGCAAAAAGTTTTAAGTTTAATCAGGTCCCACTTGTTTACTTTTGTTTTTATTTCTATTACTCTAGGAGGTGGGTCATACAGGATCTTGCTTTGTTTTACGTCATTGAGTGTTCAGCCTGTTTTCCTCTAAGAGTTTCACAGTTTCTGGCCTTACATTTAGGTCTTTAATTCATCTGGAATTTATCTTTGTGTATCATGTTAGGAAGTGTTCTTACTTTATTCTTTTATATGTACCTGTCAAGTTTTCCCAGAATCATTTATTGAAGAGGCTGTCTTTGCCCCATTGTATATTCTTGCCACCTTTGTCTAAAAGAAGGTACCCATAGGTACACGAGTTTATTTCTGGGCTTTCTATCTTGTTCCATTGTTCTATATGTCTGTTTTTATGCCAGTACCACACTGTCTTGATGACTGTAGCTTTGTAGTATAACCTGAAGTCAGGAAGGTTGATTCCTCCAGCTCCATTCTTCTTTCTCATGACTGCTTTGGCTATTTGGGGTCTTTTGTGTTTCCATATGAATTGTGAAATTTTTTCTTCTAGTTCCGTGGAAATGCCATTGGTAATTTGATAGGAATTGCATTTAATCTGTAGATTGTCTTTAGTAGTGTACTTATTTTCACAACATTGATTCTTCACATCCAGGGATGTGGAATGTCTCTCCATCTGTTTATGTCATCTTTGATTTCTTTCATCAGTGCCTTATAATTTTCTGTGTACAATTATTTTGCCTCCTTATGTAAGTTTATTCCTAGATAATTTATTCTTTTTGTTGGAATAGTGACTGGGATTGATTCCTTAATTTCTCCTTCTGACTTTTCATTGTTAGTATATAGAAATGCAAATGATTTCTGTGTATTGATTTTGCTAAATTCACTGATTAGCTCTAGTAGTTTCTGACAGTATCTTTAGGGTTTTCTATGTACAGTATCATGTCCTCAGCAAACAGTGAGAGCTTTACTTCTTTTCCAATCAGATTCCTTTTATTTCTTTTGCCTCTGGATGTTGTATCTAGGACTTTCAAAACTATGTTGAATAATAGTGGTGAAAGTGGACACCCTTGTTTTGTTCCTGATCTTAGNTGATTAATATAAATGAAAATCTAGCCAGACTAAGCAGTAGAAACTGATAATAACTGCCTTATAAACTTGTAACCAAAGTAGTATTATCCAAATGTTTGGTTCTGGGCCTGGGTTAACTCTTCTAATCTCAAAAAAATTGGCTTAAATTATACTTAGAAAAGTAGATCTGTTCGCTGTCTTTTGCATCTGGCCATTATTTATACATAGTTACTCTATGTATGGACTTCCATGGTGGCTCAGACGGTAAACAATTCACCTCTAAAGTCTGAGAATTGTTTTTAATAATTGCAGTAATCTAGATCACATTCCTTGGAGAAGGCAATGGCACCCCATTCCAGTACTCTTGCCTGGAAAATCCATGGATGCAGGAACCTGGTAGGCTGCAGTCCACGGGGTGGTTGAGTCAGACATGACTGAGCAACTTCACTTACACTTTATATTTTCATGCATTGAAGAAGGAAATGGCAACCCACTCCAATGTTCTTGCCTGGAGAATCCCAGGGATGGGGGAGCCTGGTGGGCTGCCATCTATGGGGTTGCACAGAGTCGGACACGACTGAAGTGACTTAGCAGCAGCAGCAGATCACATTCCCATAGTTCTTTTCTTGTGAATTATTTGGATTGATTTTTAAGGATGGAAACAATAGATAAACTCTCCTTTAAGAGTGACAACAGGCATATGAATAAGTTCAAGACAAAAATTGTTGCGGTTCAATCATTTAGTCATGTCTGACTCTTTGCAACCCAATGGACTGCAGTATGCCAGGTTTCCCTGTCCTTCATCATCTCTCAGAGATGCTCAAACTCAAGCCTACTCAGTCAGTGATGCCATCTATCTCTGTTGATCCTTCTCCTGCCTTGAATATTTCCCAGCATCAGGGTCTTTCCTAATAAGTCGGCTTTTCATATCAGGTGGCAAAAGTATTGGAGCTTGAGCTTCAGTATCAGTTCTTTTAATGAGTATTCAGGATTCATTTCATTTAGGATTTACTGATTTGATATTAATGCAGTCCAAGGGACTCTCAAGAGTCTTCTCAAACACCACAGTTCAAAGGCATCAATTCTTCAGTGTTCAGCCTTCTTCATGGTACAAATCTCATATCCATACATGACTACAATAGCTTTGACTATAGGGACACTTGTGGGCAAATCGATCTCTCTGCTTTTTAATATGCTGTCTAGGTTGGTCAAAGCTTTTCTTCCAAGCAGCAAGCGTCTTTTAATTTTGTAGCTGCAGTCACAATCTGCAGTTATTTTGGAGACCCAGGAAATAAATTCTGTCACTGTCTCCATTGTTTCCCCATCTATTTGCCAAGAAGTAATGGGCCTGGATGCCATGATGTTCGCTTTTGGAACATTGAATTTTCAGCCAGATTTTTCACTCTCTTCTTTTTCCTTCATCAAGCTTTTTATACCTCTTCAGTTTCTGCCATAAGGGTAGTATCATCTGCATATCTGAGGTTATTGATATTTCTCCCAGAAAGCTTGATTCCAGCTTCATCCAGCCTAGAATTTTGCATGATGTACTCTTCATATAAGTTAAATAAGCATGGTGACAATATACAACCTTGACATACTCCTTTCCCAATTTGGTTCTAGTACATTGTTCCATATCTGGTTTTAACTGTAGCTTTTTGACCTGTGTTACAGGTGTCTTAGAAGGCAGGTAATATGATCTGGTATTCATATCACTTTAAGAGTTTTCCAGTTTGTTGTGATCCACACAGCCAAAAGATTTAGTGTAGTTAATGAAGCAGAAGTAGATGTTCTTCTGGAATTCTCTTACTTTTTCTTTGATCCAGTGCATGTTGGAAATTTGATATCTAGTTCCTCTGCTTTTTCTAAATCCAGCTTGAACATCTGGAAGTTCTCAGTTCATGTACTTTTGAAGCCTGGCTTGGAGAATNAGATGTTCTTCTGGAATTCTCTTACTTTTTCTTTGATCCAGTGCATGTTGGAAATTTGATATCTAGTTCCTCTGCTTTTTCTAAATCCAGCTTGAACATCTGGAAGTTCTCAGTTCATGTACTTTTGAAGCCTGGCTTGGAGAATTTTGAGCATTATTTTGCTACCATGTGAAATGAGTGCAATTGTGTGGTAGTTTGAACATTTTTGGCAATTTCTTTCTTGGGACTGGAAAAAAACTAACCTTTTCTTGTCCTGTGAACATGGCTGAATTTTCCAAATTTGCTGTCATATTTAGTTGCAGCACTTTAACATTATTTTTCAGGATTTGAAATAACTTAGCTGGAATTCCATGACCTCCACTAGCTTTGTTCATAGTGATGCTTCCTAAGGCCCACTTGATTTCTCATGTGTGGCTCTAGGTAAGTGATCCCACCATCATAGCTATCTGGGTCATTAAGATCTTTTTTTGTATAGTTTTTCTGTGTATTCTTGCCACTTCTTGTTTTGGCTCCATACCATTTCTGCCCTTTATTGCACCCATTTTTACATGAAATGTTCCCTTGGTATCTCTAATTTTCTTAAAGAGATCTCTAGTCTTTCCCATTCTATTGTTTTNGTCATTAAGATCTTTTTTTGTATAGTTTTTCTGTGTATTCTTGCCACTTCTTGTTTTGGCTCCATACCATTTCTGCCCTTTATTGCACCCATTTTTACATGAAATGTTCCCTTGGTATCTCTAATTTTCTTAAAGAGATCTCTAGTCTTTCCCATTCTATTGTTTTTCTCTATTTCTTTGCACTGATCACTGAGGAAGACTTTCTTATCTCTCCTTGCTAATCCTTGGATTTCTGCATTCAGATGGGTATATTTTTCCTTTTCTCCTTTGTCTTTTGCTTCTCTTCTTTTCTCAGCTCTTTGTCAGCCCTCCTCAGCCATTTTGCCTTTTTGCATTACTTCTTCTTGGAGATGGTTTTGATCACCACCTCCTGTACAATGTCATGAACCTTCATCCATATTTCTTCATAAATTCTAGGTCATACCTGAATCACCTAGTGATTTTCCCTACATTCATTTTAAGTCTTAATTTTGTGATGAAGGTTTTCATGATCTGAGTCACAGTCAACTCCTTGTCTTGTTTTGCTGACTGTATAGAGCTTCTCCAGTAGAAAGTCAGGATAAGGAAGGATATTTCTGAGGACTAAGAACTAGAACTACTCCCTAGGGATGCTCAGTACAAAAAACTAAATTGCCACTTACTCTCACATGGATTAACCATTTATGAAGAAACTGTTGCTTGATACATGTTCATGTCAAGCACTGTTCATTCATCAAGGACTTCAGAATTTAGCTGAATGATGGAGCACAGTGGTTCATTATGTTTGTATGAATCTACAAATGTTATGAAGTGAATAGAGTTCTTCAGAACAGTTAATGTTGAAATGTTCACAAATGTCCTCATATATAATATTATACCATTTTATGTTTGCTTTTGCTTTATATACACTTCTGATTTAAGAGATCCTATGTTCAGCATTTAAAATTGCTATTTTTTAAATATAGTTTTTGAGTTTGTGAATGTAATTCCTGTATAGAAACAAATACTTAAAGATTATTTGAAAAAAATATTTTGGATAAAAATAATTGAAAGCAAGATGGCGATAAAACGTCCAAAATAGTATCTATGGTTATTACTGAAAAGGGTAATAACTTTCTTGCTTTGGCACATTATGTAATAGTATATAAATATTATATCCTTAACTTAAGTGGCTTAGATAATCAGATAAATGTAATACAAAGGCCTAAGAAGTTAGAAAATTAATTTAGTCTGATATCATTGAGGTGGGTATATCTTTTAATATATATGTTACTTTTAAATTTCAAAATGAAAACAATTAGAATTGTATTTCACAAAGGTGATGTAAAATTAACTTAATTACAGTATGTTTATAAAATATGTTTTTAAACAGGCAGTAATTCCCATATTTATTTTTGTTTTGGTAAANAGAGATGATCATATGCTTTTTATCTTTCAATTTGTTAATATGGTGTATCACATTGATTGACTTGCATATATTGAAGAATGCTTGCATCCCTGGAATGAACCAAACTTGATCATGGTGTATGAGCTTTTTAATGTGTTGTTGAATTCTGCTTGCTAAAATTTGGTTGAGGATTTTTGCATCTATGATCAGCAGTGATATTGACCTGTAGTTTTCTTTTTGTGTGTTGTCTTTGTCTGGTTTTGGGATCAGGGTGATGGTGGCCTCTTAGAATCAGTTTGGAAGTGTTCCTTCCTCTGCAATTATTTGAAAGAGTTTTAGAAGGATAGGCATTAGCTCTTCTCTAAATATTTGATAGAATTCTCCTGTGAAGACATCAGGTCCTGGGCTTTTGTTATTTTGGAGATATTTGATCACAACTTCTATTTCAGTGCTTGTAATTGGGTTGTTCATAATTTCTATTTCTTCCTGGTTCAGTCTGGGAAGATTGAACTTCTCTAAGAATCTGTCCATTTCTTCCAGTTTATCTGTTTTATTGCCATATAGTTGTTCATAATAGTCTCTTATAATCCTCTATATTTCTGCACTATCTGTTGTAACCTTTCTTTTTTCATTTCTAATTTTGTTGATTTGATTTTTCTCCTTTTTTTCATGATGAGTCTGGCTAAAGGTTTGTCAATTTTGTTTATCTTCTCAAAAAAATAGCTTTTAGTTTTATTAATCTTTACTATTGACTCTTTTATTTCTTTTTCATTTATTTCTGATCTGATCTTTATAACTTCTTTCCTTCTACTAATTATTTGGGGGGGGAGTATTCTTCTTTTTTCAGTTGTTCTAGGTGTAAAGTTATGTTGTCTATTCGATGTTTTTCTTGTTTCTTGAGGTAGGAATGTGCTTGCTCTAAGCTTCCCTCTTAGAACTGCTTTTGCTGCGTCCCATAGGTTTTGAGTTGTCATTTTTTCATTGTCATTTATTTCTAGAAATCTTTTTATTTCCCTTCTGATTTATTCAGTAATCTTTTGGTTATTTAGAAATGTATTATTTAATTTCCATGTGTTTGTGTTTCTTACAGTTTTTACTTGTAATTGCTATCTAGTCTCATAGTGTTGTGGTCCAAAAAGATACTTGATACAATTTCAATTTTCTTAAACTTACTGAGACGTGATTTGTGACCCAAGATGTGGTCTATCCTGGAAAATATTTCATGTGCACTTGAGAAGAAGGTGTATTCTTCTGCATTTATATGGAATATCCTGAAGATATCAATGAGATCCATCTCATCTAATGTATCATTTAAGATTCATGCTTCCTTATTAATTTTCTGTTTTGATGATCTGTTCATTGGTGTGAGTGGAGTGTTACTGTCAGTTTCCCCTTTTATGTCTGTTACTGTTTGTCTTATGTATTGAGATGCTCCTATGCTGGGTGCATAGATATTTACAGTTGTTATTTCTGTCTCTTGGATTGATCCCTTGATCATTATGTAGTGAAATAATGATAGTCTTGAAATATTCTTTATTTTAAGGTCCATTTTGTCTAATGTGAGGATTGCTACTCCAGCTTTCTTTTGCTTTGCATTTGCATGGAAGATATTTCTCCATCCTCTCACTTTCATTCTATATGTATCTTGAGGTCTGAAATGGGTTTCTTGTAGACAGCATATATATGGGTCTTGTTTTTGTATCCCTTCAGCCAATCTGTGTCTTTTGGTGGAGTATTTAATCCATTTACACATAAAGTAATTATTGACATATATGTTCCTATTGTCATTTTCTTAATTGTTAGGGTTTGATTTTGTAGATCTTTTTTTTCTCTTGTATTTCTTGACTATATAAGTCCCTTTAACGTTTGTTGTAAAGCTGGTTTGGTGGTACTGAATTCTCTTAACTTTTGCTTGTCTAAAAACCTTTTGATTTCTCCATCAATTTTGAATGAGATCCTTTCCACATAGAGTAATCTTGGTAGTAGATTTTTCCCTTTCAGCAGTTGTGTGTGTGTGTGTGTGTGTGTGTGTGTGTTTACTTTACAATATTGTATTGGTTTTGCCATACATCAACATGAATCGGCCACAGGTATACACATATTCCCAATCCTGAACCGCTCCCCCCACTCCGTCCCCATACCATTCCTCTGGGTCATCCCAGTGCACCAGCCCCAAGCATCCTATATCCTGCATCAAACCTAGACTGGCGATTCATTTCTTATATGATATTATACCTTTCAGTACTTTAAAAATATTCTGCCATTCCCTTCTGGCCTTCAGAGTTTCTGCTGCAAGATCAGCTGTTAAACGTATGGGGTTTCCCTTGTATGTTACTTGCTGCTTTTCCCTTGCTGCTTTTAATATAATTTCTTTGTGTTTAATCTTTGTTAGTTTGACTAGTATGTGTCTTGATGTGTTTCTCCTTGGGTTTATCCTGTGTATGGGACTCTTTGTGCCTCTTGGACTATTTCCTTTTCCATGCTGGGAAAATTTTCAACTATAATCTCTTCGAAAAGTTTCTCATACCCTTTCTTGCTCTCTTCTTTTTCTCAGACCCCTATAATTTGTATGTTGGTGCTTTTGATATTGTCCCAGAGATTTCTGAGACTATCCTCAGTTCTTTTCATTCTTTTTACTTAATTCTGCTCTTCAGGAGTTATTTCCACCATTTTATCTTCCAGCTCACTGATTCGTTCTTCTGCTTCATATATTCTGCTATTGGTTCCTTCTAGAGTATTTTTAATTCCAGTAATTGTGTTGTTTGTCTCCATATGTTAATTTTTTAATTCTTCTAGGTCTTTATTAATTGATTGGGGCATTTTCTCCATTCTGTTTTCAAGGGTTTTTATAATCTTTACTATCATTATTCTGAATTCCTTATTAGGTAGTTTGCCTATTTCCTCTTCATTTATTTGGACTTCTGTGAAAGTGTTTTCCTTCATTTGTGCAGTGTTTATCTGCATTTTTATTCTTTTTTTCTTTAAACTTATTGTGCTTGAGGTTTCCTTTTCCCAGGCTTCAAGGTTGAATTCTTTCTTCCTTTTGGTTTCTGCCCACCCCACCCCCCACCAAGGTTGTGTGGTGATTTGTGTAAGCTTCATATAGGGTAAGATTTATGCTGGGTTTTTTTGTTGTTGTTTGTTTATTTTTCCTCTGATGGGCAAGGCTGAGAGAGGTGGTAATCCTGTCTGCTGATGATTAGATTTGTATTTTTGTTTTGTTTGTTGTTGGATGAGGTGTCCTGCACAGAGTGCTACTGGTGGTTGGGTGATGCCAGGTCTTGTATTCAAAGGGTTTCCGTTGTGAGAGTTCTCACTATTTGATACTCCCTAGGGTTAGTTCTCTGGTAGTCTAGGGTCTTGGATCAGTACTTCCATGCCAAAGGCTCAAGGCTTGATCTCTGATCAGGAACAAAGATTCCACAAGTGGTTTGTTATGGCATTAAGTGAGATTAAACACATACCCATAAATGAGAAAAAAAAGGTGAACTCCAGACAAATGGGAGTTAAATCAGGCAAATAATAATTTAAATGATGGACTATACACATATACATCCATAAGCAAAATCAAGAGAGTCCAACAAAAATAAAGTATGCTCAATTGACCCAGTGAACAAAGGAAACCAAAAATTATATCTACCAGTTAAAAACAAAAATAAAGCAAGGTGCCAAGTGGGGAATAAAGCAATGAAAACAAAACTAACAAATATGTTGAGAGGAAAGGGAAAAAAGGAAAGAATAAATAGATATACAAAGTTAAATAGATGAAGAAGATTTATATACATTAAAGATTAATTGCAAGGGGAAAAGAACAGTAGGAAAAGCAAACAAAGGAAGGTTTTAAAAAATTAAAAGAAAAAAGGGAAGAGGAAAGAAAAAAAAAGGAAAACTCAAAAGAACTGCAAAAGCTCAACGTAGAGACAGAGGTTTATAAAAACAATAAAAAGTGAGATTAAAAAAAAAAAACTCAAAATCTTCATTAGATTTCATAGTGCCAATAAAATCAACAACTACAACAGGAATGGAGGGGAGGGAGAATAAAAGATCCAAAAGAAACCACAGAACAAGTCAAAACATAAGAATATTAAATATTTTTCTTAAGTCACTGCTATCAGGATCCTTTCCTTCACTTTGAGTCACAGTCCACCTCACCTCCCTAGGATGCCACCCGACACCGTGCTGGTCTCTGGACCTGCTTCAGGGGAAGTTCAGATTCTAATGGGTCCTACTCTCGTGTGTTCTTGCCTCCAATGTCCACCGCTATCAGAGCTAGTGTGTTTTCTTTTGTGGGAGCTCTCAATGTCCTTTTATATATTCCATAGATACAGAGTGTGCATAGTTGATTGTGTGGACTTAATCTGCAGCTTATACAGCTGGTGAGAAGGTTTTGGGTCTTTTCCTTAGCCACACTGCCCCTGGGTTTCAATTGTGGTTTTATTTCCACCTCCACATGTGGGTTGTCCACTGGGATTTGCTCCTGAGGCTGCCCTGGAGGAATTGAATTTGTCCCAGGGAGGGCCACATGTGGATGTAGTGCAGCTGCTTGGGTCACAGGGGTTCTGGCAGCACTAGGTACTCAGAAGAGTGGGCAGTTAGGGAGGGCATCAGAAAACAGAGTGCTCTAGAAAGGTGTGGCAATCAATATTGCCCAATACACTCCAGTATTCTTGCCTGGAGAACCCCCTGATAGAAAAGCCTGGCAGGCCACAGTCCACAGGGTCACAGAGAGTTGGACATGACCAAAGGGACCCCATATGCATAGACACAAAACTTTTTTTTGCCTTGCGACAGCTCTGCCCCAGTGAGGGCTGAACATGAAGGTGGCAGCGCTGCTTGGGTTGTGGGGACCATGGTGGCGCCAAGTGTGCAGGGATATGGACTGCCTCAGCCGCTGGAGTACTGGCCCTATCAGAGTCTTTTTTCAAGCCTCTGGTATCTGACGATCAGAAGACCTCTTCAGCTAGTCTTTGTCCATAGCTCCGCCCATTCAGGCACTTAGAGGGCTCCCTTGCCTGGGGTCCTTCTCTGTTGTTCTATGCATCAAACACATAGAAGCCCCTCTCCCAGTGCCCCCCTGCCCCAGGCTGGGGTCCTACTCTGTAGATCAGCAATCAGGCACTTAAAGAGGCACTCTGGGTGGGGTCCTCCTCTGTAGTTCCCTGCCTCCGGTGCATGATGGATCAGCCTCTCTTTTGTTCAGATGCACATGCTAGTGTGTGGGGAGAGAGGCTATGGTGATAGCTCCAACTCCTATGCGCAACTCAGCAGTATCTCCTTGCTACCATGTCTCCCTGGCTTTCCTCCACAGGCATTTTCCACCACAGTCTCCTCCCTCACATCTCATCTGTCTCTCCAGAGCAGCATTGCCCTGGGATTGCTCCACAATCCCTAAGCTCCAGCTCCCAGCCACTGCACCTTCTAGGGGACTTGCATCCCTGTCCAGGGTGTGTATGGCTATGGCAAGAACTGTCTGATTCTCATTCTATTCAGGCTGCCACAGATCAACTGTTTCACACTCAGCCTTAAATGTTTCTCCTCTGACTCAGACAATTGCCCTGCTGTGGGGATTGGACGTCTGCTTCAGTTCCCCCACACGCTGAGGGCAGATCCAGTCCTACTAACACTTCAGTTTTTCCCTCTAGTTCCTTTGTCCTCCAGAGTTTTGTGTGGTTCCATATATTCTTTTCTGCTGATCCGGTCCTCCTGTCCACTCTCAGCCGATGTTCTGTATGCACTTCCGTGTCTGAAGGTATAGTCCTGATGTATCCGAGGAGAGATGTACTCCACGTCCACCTACTCATCCGCCATCTTGTTCCTCTGCAGAGTGACTTTTTAAAAAACATCAGCTCATGTAACTACTATGCTCAAAACCCAAAATGTAATTCTCCATTTCTCTCAGAGCAAAGTCCTGTCAAAAATCTACATGACACAGACCCCTTGACCCCACTGGCTCTCTGGCCTTCTCTTCAACTCCTCTCTCCCCACCTCACTAAACTCCACCCACATCCACTGACTTGCTGGTCTTTAAATGTTACATGAATACTCATACTTCCTTGGCTAGCGTTTTCTGTTCCAGAGAAATGCAGGGAGCACTATATCTATGTTTCAAGGCTCTTTCTTGTACAAATGAGAACTTGTGTGGGATGAAGTGTAGTTGGCTCCTCTGCCCAACAGCTGTACAGAAATAGGAGAGATTGTGTAGAAATACCTCCTACAGGCACTGGCCCATTTCTAACAGCTAAATAGTCCTGATTTTGTTCACACTCTCAGCCTCCACTAGACTATCAACTCAAGAATTTCTCATTTTTATTAATATCTATTGATAAAACAATTTCTAGGCATACAATTAAGAAATTAAGTGAATAAGATTTGCTGCCTTAGAGTAAGCAAAATATAATGCTGAATTTGTAAGTCGTCTTTTTAGCTTACCAAGATAATTATGCTAAGTTAAAAAATAAGTATACAACCTCTAGATTGAAGATTCCTTCTCTTTGTAAATAAAAATCACACACATTTGCATAGTGAAATGCACAGAAGTATTATTAAGATGGTTAACCACAGCTTATTTTCAATCATTTGTCTTCTATTTCCTAATTTCTATAATTTGTATGTATTACCTTAATTATCAGAAAAATAGAAATATTTTTACTTTGAAGTCTTTATTGTTTCATTAAGTGTTACATGTTTTAAAAGGAAAAGCAAGCTTTCAAAATTTCAGACACTTCATTTAAGCACGTTCACAAACTACAAAAATCTTCACTGCCCTAGAAGCAAGACATTCTCAAAGTACCACGGTGAGAGCGAAGATCAATATTCTTCAGAGAATGGATAATCTGGGTGTCCAACACCAATGAAAAAGAAGAAGGAAGGTGCATTTTTTAAATCAGCCATGTTGTCATAGAGAACATTGTTCTGTGAATGTGGTCAGGATGGGCTAAAACTCTAAATCTACAAGCAGGTCCCTCCTTCTCCCCCGACAAGCACACCTACAGATGCCTGCTCCATGTGCACACGGCACCTGCATGTTCAGTCCCAACATTTACATGTAACATTCACTCCACAATGACAGGTAGCTTAACTCAGGTTATAATTTATACAACAGCACAAGACATAGGACTAACTANAAGCACACCTACAGATGCCTGCTCCATGTGCACACGGCACCTGCATGTTCAGTCCCAACATTTACATGTAACATTCACTCCACAATGACAGGTAGCTTAACTCAGGTTATAATTTATACAACAGCACAAGACATAGGACTAACTATGGGCATCATTTCAGACACAGGTGGAACTTCTGTCCCTAGATAAGAAGAATCACAGTAAACAAATGAGCTACCCTTTTTCACACATTCATGGATAAGCAGATCCTGAGAACATCCCAAAATTCAGGGTGTCTCCATTAAGGAATTTCTCATCTGTTGAAGAGATACCACATACACCTCAATAATCACACAGCACAAAGTGGGATCTTAAATCAAAGTATTTTCTTAAATACTCATTATTTTCTAACTTTCAGTTTAGTTCAATCACTCAGTTGTGTCCAACTCTTTGTGACCCCATGAATTGCAGCAC
>SJYV01036200.1:108099-120765 GCA_006410875.1 Neotragus pygmaeus | reverse complement strand
TATGGCAAACCCAATAGAGTATTGTAAAGTTAAATTTAAAAATAAATAAATTTAAAAAAAAAAATAAAATAAAATCATGTTACTTAAAAAAAAAGTCTGATTTTCTTAGTGACAAAAAGCTCTGTTCATCAGAAAACATACTTTTTATTCATAGAAACAGATGGTATGTGATATTTGACCTTCTCAGAGATGATAGAATTGAAAAGTACATGAACAGGAGTATAAACATAAATTTTGAAATGCTGCAGGTGAATGTACAATTCCTAGTTAAAAACTCTCTTCAAATAGAGTACACCCCTCATCAAATACCAGGCTTTGTCTTTAGACAATGAACCTGAAAGAAGACAGGCAGCTTGGAATGAAGAAAATCATTTATCAGAGTCGTCTGCTTTTCTTTCATATCTCTTTTGCAAAAGAGGAGAAAAATAAGACATCAGGGAATGAAGAATTTAAAATCTAGTAATCAAGATTTCAAATGTATATTAGATACAACTATTAAGGCTTCTTTGTGTAGCAGACACACATTGAGTTGGCTACCCAGTCCACAGTGATTCTACAAATGGTCATATTTGTCCTCCTCACACATTCCTCATTTGGGGAAGCTGTTCGTCCTCTTTATGCTCTGAATGGGAGGTGACATACGGTTATACAGTAACCCCCACATCCCCAAAGGACATGAATATGGAGCAAGACGAGTTAATCACTCTACACCCTTTTGGCCATTGAGACGGGTCCAGGGGATGGGTGTATGATTTAGTCTGTGCCAATCAGTGTCCTTTCCTGAGATTTTCCAAGCTGGGGTTAAAAGGAAGCACTATTTCTGTTTGGTTAGTAAGCTATAAGGATGAGCTTGGATGCATCAGGGATCACGTTTCTAGTTTTATGTGTATAGCATAAAAGCAGGCCCCAAATCATATACCTAATGACTAAAGAGAAGCAAGATGTGGAAAGAGGAAGTGGGAGAGGCAGACAGAGAAAAATGATTTATCATCTCACACTCATCAGGATTGTTACCATAAAAAACAAGTAAAACAGAAAATAACAAGTGTTGGCAAGAACGTGGAGAAATTGGACTGCACTGTTGATGGGAATGTAAAATGGTGCAGCCACTATGGAAAAATAGCATGGCAGTCCCTCAAAAATATTAAAAATAAAATTACCATATAATTCATTAATTCTTCTTATGAGTATATGACTAAAGGAGCTGAAAGGCTTCCCAGGTGGCTCAGTGATAAAGAATCCACCTTCCAATGCAGGAAACGCAGGAGACGTGGGTTCAATCCCCGTGTCAGGAAGATCCCCTGGATGAGGAAATGGCAACCTACTCCAGTATTCTTGCCTGGAAAATTCCACGGACAGAGGAGCCTAGCAGGCTACAATCCTTGACATCCCAAAGAGTAAGACATGACTGAGAGACTGAGCACACAGGCATAGACGTTCAATGGAATATCCGGTCTTAAAGTGGATAGAAATTCTGACACATGGTACAATGTGGTTGAACTTGAAGATGTTATGCTAAACAAAATAAGCCAGTCATGAGAGGGCAAATACTATATGATTCAATTTATATGAGGTACCTAAAGTAGTCAAATTCACAGAAACACAAGGTGGTTGCTAGGGGCTGGGGGAAGGGAAAAATTATATAATGCCAATAGTTTCAATTTTGCAAGATGTACAAGTTATGATTATACGCAAAATGATGTGAATACTGAAATGTATACTTAAAAAGTGGTTAAGATGTGAATTTTATATTAGTGTTTTACAACAATTAGAAATTTGAAAATTAAGCAGTTTTTAAAATTATTAGAAGAGAATATCGGTACAAATCTACCTAATGTAAGCATGATGTCATAAGTAAAAGACGTAATGTCTGTATATACAAAGAATGTGTTAATGCTGGTTTTCTGTTGCTCTTGGCATTATGGTTACTTTTAAAATCTTTAATATATTAAACTATTTCTCTGTAATGAACATTATTGATTGGCATAATTAGAAAATCTGGTAAGTAATTTTTAGTTAGGAAAAATAAGATACCAGTTTTTTTCCTTCATTTATCAAAGATTGTAAAAATGTTATGAAAGTCAGTGTTGGGGAAGGTATGGAAACAGATACTTTTATACATTGCTCATTGGAATATACTTTGGTACAGCCTTTCTGGAAGCAACTTAGTGACATATATCCAAAGCCTGAAAAACATACACATTCTTTGATCTAGTTAGTCCACATCTGAGAATTTATCTTTGTGAAGTATGCCTGTAGCCCAAATGTTCAGCTATAAACTTGATCTCTGATGATTTTGGTGACATTCATAATAATAAGAAATTGAAGACAAACTAAAAGTCCAACAAAAGTTAATGGTTTTAAATAAATTGTGGTCATATCTACAATAGAATACTTGTTTAAAATTTTTGATGGCTTTACGCTGTTGTGTTGATTTCTGCCATACAATAACATGAATCAACACAGGTATACGTCTGTCCCTCCCTCTGGAACCTCCGTCCCACCCCTCTAGGCTGTCACAGAGCACCGGGTTGAACTCCCTGTGTTGTTCACCAACTTCCCACCCGTGCTCTGTTCTACATATGGTAATGTATGTGTCTCAACATTACTCTCTCAACCTGTCCCACCCTCTCCTTACCCCTGCTGTGTCCACAAGTCTATTCTGTATGACTGCATCTCTGTTCCTGCCCTGCAAACAGGTTCATCAGCACCATTTTTATAGATTCCATTCATATGTGTTAATATACGATCATTGTTTTTCTGATTTGCTTTACTCTGTATAACAGGCTCTAGGTTCATCCACCTCACTAGAACTGATTTAAATTCATTCATTTTAATGGCTGAGTAATATTCCATTGTATATATTTATCCCAATTTCTTCACTCATCTCATTCATCTGTCCATAGACATCTAGGTTGCTTCCATGCCCAGCTCTTGTGAATAGCATGGCAATGAACATCACAGGTACATGTGTCTTTTTGAATAATGGTTTTCTCAGGGTATATGCCCAGCAGTGGGATTGCTGGGTCATTTGGTAGTTTAATCCCTAGTTTTCTTTCAAAAAGAAATCTCCACACTGTTCTCCATGGTGGCTGTATCAATTTACATTTCCACTAACTATGCAAGAGGGTTCCCTTTTCTCCACATCTTCTCCAGCATTTACGGTTTGTAGATTTTTTGACGATGGCCATTCTGACGGGTGTGAGGTGATATCTCATACAACAAGATGTGTGTGCTAAAGTCACTTCAGTCTTGTCCAACTCTTTCCAACCCTATAAACTGTAGCCTACTGGGCTCCTCTGTCCATAGAATTCTCTAGGCAAGAATACTGGAGTGAGGTCAATGCCCTTCTCCAGGGGATATCTTCTCAACCCAGGGATCAAAACTGCATCTTTTACATCTCCAGCACTGGCAGGCAGTTTCTTTACCACCAGCAGGTCCTTCTTTGGGAAGCCCCATACAATAGGATACTTTATTATATTATAGCTATTTAAAATTACATTGCAGAAGAATATAAAAACATGGAGTAATATTCATGTTATATAGTTAAATTTAAAATAACTTTTAAAATCAAATGAGTGGTATGATATCATTTGTGGAAAATTATAAAGATATAAGCCTGGGATAAAAAAAATGAAAAAAAAAAAAAGACTAAAAAGCAGGATTAAAATGATAGCATTAAAATGAAAACTGTGCTTTTTTCCAATGGAGTTTAGATCATTTTTGGCATAGGTGAAATGTTTATAGATCCTCTGAAGTCAGTATTCCCAGATGAATGGTGTAGTATTGAAGAAAAAAGATCTAAAATCATAAAATTTATATTGCAAATTTTTACAATATGCTCAAAATGTTAAAGCACCAATATCCTTTTGCTCTGGTTTTCTTCTTGAGATACACACATATGAAAGAAATAAAGGAAAATGCAGCCATTTTATTACCTAGTAAAATGCACTGACTTTACTGACATTTCTGTTAACAGAAACTAAGATTTAAACGTGACATTCATGCTCTCTACTATTGAACAAAAACATGAACAGATTAGAAAGTTATCTGAAGGCAAACTTTTATTTTCCACTCTATTTCAATAATCACCATGTTTCTACCCTATTTCAATAATCACTTTTGTTTTTGTTGTTGTTCAAACCCCTTCTTAATCCTCACCTGAATTCCAGTCTAAACACGTATTAATACCTTGTAACCTTCTAAAAATCTTTTAAAAAATGACTCACTTGGTTAATGAGAACTAGAAACTACAAATTAATTTTGTGCTGTACATCTGATTCTACTTACATAAGTAGACTTGAAACTCTTTGGGGAAAGGTCTTTGACATTTTTCTTTAAACTAATTAGAATACTACATGCATAAATCGCTAACAGAGGAGAAAAAAAGCTATGTCAATATTTAGCTGGTTCCTTTAGAATTGTCCTAGAAGATAAAAATCAATCTGATACCTGAGATTACATGAGTAGATCTAAAATCTCACAGAATGAGGAAGATCAAATAACCCCAATTCTTAAATAGAACCAGCGATATAGTTTTTAAAATGAAAGAGCTGAGGCTAATTCATATTTTAAAGTAAAACAAAGTTTTACACAACTGATTTCTGAGGTCTATGATTTGACACAACTCCTGTCCTGGTAATCAAAAACACATAGGACCAGAGGATGGGGGACGGGGAGGGGGTGTTGTCCCCCTGAGGCCAGGCTGCAGGAGCTATAGTTGCCCTGCCTCAGCCCACCTCTCCCTGCTCAATAAAATAATCTTAAACTACAAAAAACCAAACACCCTCCCTCCCCGCAAAAAAATCCACAGAGCACTAATGGTGGAACCATCAGCTATCACTTTCGTTGTTGTGTTGTTTAGTTGCTAAGTCGTGTTTGACTCTTTTGCAGCCCCATGGACTGTAGCCTGACAGTCTCCTCTGTCCATGGGATTTCCCAGGCAAGTATACTGGAGTGGCTTGTCATTTCCTTCTCCAGGGGATCTTTCCAACCCAGGGATGGGACCTGTGTCTCCTGCATCGGCGGGTGGATTCTCTACTACTGTGCCACCTGGCATATTGTTAAAAAATAATGGGACAAATGGAAAAACTAAAAAATGACCAATAAACGGCCAACTTAAAAAACAGAAAAGAGATAATTGGACAAACACAAAGCAACAAGCTTAGTGCTCTGTTTAGACAAGACTTTGAAGCATTAAGTTGCAACATTCAAATAATACTTTGTCTTAGTTAAAAAAAAAAAAGGAAATGAAGGTATTTGTAAAACAGATAGCATATCACATTTAACTCGGACAGTTTAAAAAATATCTAGAGATATCCCAAACTACCTAATTTGGCAGAATTTTAAATCTCACTGCTCTAAACATAAGTTATTGCTTTCTTAACCTAAACGTTGACTTGTATTGCCCATGGTCCACTGAAAATAGATGTTAACAAATGAAATATGTCTCTAAGAATTAAACCTCACTCTGTTTCTGCAAAAAAATGTTTTCATCTGCTAATGCTTGTGGTAAAGAATTTATCACAATTTTTCAAACAGAAGTAGCTCCAAATATATTTTTCCAAGGTATTTCCCCAAGGACTTATTTTACAAAAACTTCGATCGATGTATAAATGGAGAAGAGGATTGCCCTCTGTGTGGATGACTCAGTAGGGTACCAAAAACATCCATCTTACTAACACTGACAGACTAGTTACCTTCCTTCTGCCACTCTCTAGGAAGTGCTCTGAACCATGCTGCTGCTGCTGCTAAGTTGCTTCAGTCGTGTCCGACTCTGTGCGACCCCAGAGATGGCAGCCCACCAGGCTCCCCCGTCCCTGGGATTCTCCAGGCAAGAACACTGGAGTGGGTTGCCATTTCCCTCTCCAGTGAATGAAAGAGAAAACTGAAACTCAAGTCACTCAGTCGTGTCCGACTCTTCGCGACCTCATGGACTGCAGCCCACCAGGCTCCTCTGTCCTTGGGATTTTCCAGGCAATATTACTGGAGTGGGGTGCCATTGCCTTCTCCAGCTCTGAACCATAGTAAGCCTCAAAAAAACCACTGGATTCTTTCTACTTCAAACTCTTTGAGGAGCACGACACGTTAAGTCTAAACATCTCAGTGAGAATGAGTCAGTCTTTTGAGAAAGGAAGAGCCATCCAATAGGAGTACTCTGGACACAGATCACTGGGAGGCCAGGATTGAAAGTGAAAGACAACAGCAGAGAAAATGGAGGCAGAGGCAAAACAAACTTGTCCTACATGTCAGTCTTGCCTTCCAAGACAGACTTTGGCTTCTGCGTATATGTTCTTTCTGAGCCATTCTTAGTCCCTGCCTCTCCTCATTATACGCTAGCTGATCAAGAAGCAGAAAGTGGATTAATGTAAGAGGGCAAGTCATAAAATTTTAATGCTAGAAAATATCGCCTTAATAGTAAAAAAAATTGACAAGTGATGTTCCTTCTTGACTCCAGAGGAAAATCACTGAGAGAGAATGGCACAGGTTGGTTTCCCTGAGAAGCAGACTCTGAGAGCAGATTAGCAGGCAAGGAGGTTCATGAAGAGCATTCGAGGGTCATTGCCTATGCAAGGGAAGGCCAGGGAAGGGGAAGGGACTGGCAGAGGGGGAAACTGGGCTGTGATGGGTTCTCACGGAAAACAGCCCTTTGGAACTGTCTGAAGATGAGACAACCCTTGGAGATGCTTGAATTGGAGTCAGGGTGCCAGGCCTTCACACCCTGCCGTGACCAGTGACTGGATGCAGGCTATCCTGGGAAAGGCACACGGCCTGAGGGAAGAAAACTCTCTTCAGTCAAGGCAGTCCCCGAAGGGGGCTGACAGCGGAGGGCCGTCTTGTCCACAGCACTCCTAGCAGCTGGGGGAACAAGGCCTTCAGTCGGGATTTGGATAGTGTTCGGTAGTGTATCAGTGTCCACCAGAGAAGAAATTCATACCTGCCATGGAGTGTCTTGTGTGTCGTCACTCAGCAAACAGCTTTGAATAGATGAACATATTATTATTTTGTTTTTCAGTTGCTCACCCCTTCCCAATAGAAAAACAAATGTGGTCTTATTAAAGCTTTTACAGACAATTGCCCTCAGACACCAGTTTTTGTCATGTAGAAAGCCTATCAAAAAATCTTTGTAATAAAGAATGTGACAGGGTCGTCTCTGGTGGTTAACACTGAGCTTCCAAGGCAGAGGTTACAGGTTCAATCATCTCTGGTCAGAGAACTAATATCCAGCATGCTGCATGGCCAAAAAAAAGAGAGAGAGATCTGTGAGAATTTGCTGTACCTTAGGGCACATTTAACTTTGTATTTTCATAAAAAATCCTTTCATTTGGAATCAATGTCAATCATACATGCTTGAAAAAAAGTACTAAGAACTTTTGCTATTTGAATAATTTGGAAGTAAGTTCCCAACCTACTGCCCCATTACCCTCCAATACCATTGTCTATATTTCCTATGTACCAGGACATTCTCCTATCTCACCATAATATAACCAATCAAGATGAGGAAACTAGCATTGATACATTACTACCATCTAATCCTTCAGTTCAGTTCAGTTCAGTCACTCAGTCGTGTCCAACTCTTTGCGACCCCATAAATCGCAGCACGCCTGGAGTTCACTCAAACTCATGTCCATCAAGTCGGTGATGCCATCCAGCCATCTCATCCTCTGTTGTCCCCTTCTCCTCCTGCCCCCAATCCCTCCCAGCATCAGAGTCTTTTCCAATGAGTCAACTCTTCCCATGAGGTGGGCAAAGTACTGGAGCTTCAGCTTTAGCATCATTCCTTCCAAAGAAATCCCAGGGCTGATATCCTTTAGAATGGCCTGGTTGGATCTCCCTGCAGTCCAACTCTCAAGAGTCTCTCCAACACCACAGTTCAAAAGCATCAATTCTTCAGCACTCAGCTCTCTTCACAGACCAACTCTAACATCCATACATGACCACTGGAAAAACCATAGCCTTGACTAGACAGACCTTTGTTGGCAAAGTAATGTCTCTGCTTTTGAATATGCTGTCTAGGTTGGTCATCTTTCCGACCCTGTTCAAGTGTTACCAGATGTTTCAGTGCTATTTATAGCACAAAGGTCTAGTCCAGAATTAAGTGTTGTAGTTCTATGTCTCTTTAGAAGTCTTCAGTCTGGAACAGTTCCTCCATCTTTCCTTGATTTTCATGACTTTGACACTTTTGAAGATCATAGGTAAGTAAGTTTTAGAATGTTCCCACTGTGGCTCTAATGTCACTCTAAAAGAGTATGCCTCTTTGGCAGGAAGTCTCATAGAAGTGATAAAGTGTTATCTCCTATTGGGGGAAGGGGGGTTCCACATTCTTAGTTTGTCTGATTACTTGATTACTAGGGTGTTCACTTTGATCATTTGATTAAAATAATGTCTTCCAGGCCTCTCTATTATGAAGTAACCCCAAGTATTTAATAGGTAGGTACTTTGAGGCCATGTGTCTCATTCTTTTCAAACTTACAACTTATTTATTTATATCAGTATGACTCAGATTCATATTTCATTCAATGGGTTATAACTTATTACTCTTATTCATTATTTGGGTGCTCAAATTGTTCCAGACTTATCTAGGGGCATTCACTTCAAGTTGATTTATGTTTTCTTTTAACATGGTCCCCTTCATCATTTTGAAGGGCATTTCCTTAATTTCAAGCACATTCCAGGCTTACTTGTATTTCCTCTGCCCTAACTGTGAAGTGAAAGTGAAATTGCTCAGTCATGTCCAACTCTTTGCAACCCCACGGACTGTACCTACCAGGCTCCTCCATCTGTGGGATTTTCTAGGTAAGAGTATTGGAGTGGGTTGCCATTTCCTTCTCCAGGGGATCTTCCTGACTCAGGGATCAAACCTAGGTCTCCTGCATTGCAGGCAGACTCCTTACTGTCTGACCTGCAAGGGAAGCTCTTGGGGCTCTTCCCAACCCAGGGATCGAACCCAGGTCTCCAGCATTGCAGTTAGATTCTTTACCAGTTGAGCCACAAGGGAAGCCCCCTAACTGAGAAATCAGCCATTTTTCTAAGCCTCTACTAAGGCCTCTCTATTAGTACTCGACCCATCACAAGCATGTACAAGAAATGCTAAAGAAGAATTTATGAAAACTATGTAATGGATTACTTTTTGCTCTTTGAATTTGAAAGATACATGCTCTGTGCTTGAAATTCTAAGCTCCTAAAATATGTAAAGGTTCATAAGAGTTCACTGCAATATCTTCACTGTACAGATTATCTTTAGAGTATCTAAGAAGCAATGGAGTTAATAATTCCATGCATAACATAGTGCATTTATAGTACCAAGGCCTATAAAAGGTGATTAAATCTGTGTAAAACTGCTCTATGGTAAAATTTGTGACTGCCAGTTTAACAATGTGGTTGGTGAACTTCAAGCAGACAATATGGGTTTGTGTCTCAGTAGAATCATTTAGCGTGAAGATAATCTCTATCTTACTACGTTGCTGTAAGTATTAAATGAGATAGCTCCCGTAAAATTGACATGTAAACAGTAAAGTGATATTTTAATATAAAACATTACATAGAAATTCTAATAATCACTTACAAGTTAAAACTTCTAAAAGAGAACTCCTTGGTCTCAAGAAAATAAAAATCAGTGTGGCAAAAAAAACTCTTAGCCTTTTAAAAATGCAAGATCGCTTTGATATGCCATATTTTTTATAGGACCTTTAACATATCTCAAATTGCAACTTTGTTGAAGTCTGGTGATTGTGCTATTATTGCTTATTAATTTTTTCACATGCTTTGTTAAATTCAGAATGTTTTATTCTTTAGAGTTGACAGATAAAGTGTTTGTTAAGCTATTAAAATTATTGAGAATAAACCAGTAACAAAATATAGAAAAGTCTGTAGCTCTTTCAAAGGTGAGAAAGTGGCTTGTTAAAACTATGAGTGGACCTGGATAATGAGTTAGGAAAAAAAAAGAAATATTCAAGAATTCCCACTTGTTATTCAGTGGAAATTTTATAGAAGAGATAAAATTAATGAATTACTGAATTTTTAGTGTGAGAGTGGTATTACCTTTTAGAATGGGCTTCCCTGGTGGCTCAGACAGCAGAGTCTGCCTGCAATGTGGGAGACCCAGTTTCGATCCTTGGATTGGAAAGACCCTCTGGGAAGGAAATGGTAACCCACTCCAGTAATCTTGCTTGGAGAATTCCATGGACAGAGGAACCTGGCAGGCTACAGTCCATGGGTTTGCAAAGAGTCAGACACGACTGAATAACTTAAACTTTTTCATTTAGAATACGTACTGAAATATTTAAAAATGAAATGTGGAAGATATTTTTTGCTGAGGGAAGTGGATGAGAGTATATAGTCACCAAATATTTTTCTTTTTTTGGTAAGCTGCTAGATAGTAAACATTTTAGGATCTGCCTTTGCAGGCCATACAATCTCTACTGTAACTACTCATTTCTGCTACTGTGGCATGAAAGCAAGCACAGACGTTTAAACAAAAGAGCATGATTGTGTTCTAATAAAACTTTATTTATAAAAATAGCCAGTAGGCTGGATTTAATATGTGGGCCATAGTTTCCCAACCCCTGCTATAAATGAAACAAGATTTACCATGACAAATAATTATGAAGCTCAGTCATGGGTATATAGGTCATTACACTATTCTGTGTATATTATATACTTGAATTTTCCTATAATAAGTTTTATATAATAAAAAGTAAAAAAAACAACAATAACAACAGATGAAAGTTTGGATAAGAGAATGGGATAACCAGGTTTGTAATAAAATATACTACTATTTAAAATATACATTTAAAAATATTCAGTTTATTTTAGTGATCAGATTTACTGGCAAGAATAGAGGACTATTTTCTATTTTTGCTTTATATAATTTTCCTGATCATTTTTAAAAAATGTACTGAACTTGAACATCTTGTCCATCTTTCAAGAAACTGGTTATTTTTTGTGGTGCACTAAACTTAGGCATACTTAAGTGCCACAAGATTTTAAAACACATTTTATGTTTAAAGACCATCACCGAAAATAAGAGAAGCTTCACACAGGATTCTAGGACTCTGAGTGGCAATGCTGTTGAAAGTTCAAGGTTCAGGGTATCTCCTTGCTCCAAATCTAAAGCTGTGATATGTAATATGTGAAAGAAAACAATATACACAGCTTAAAAAAGAAAAAGAAAAACTTTGTTTAATAAGATAAACATTTCTGTTAGCCAAGAACAGAAAAGAAATGCAATTAAGAAAGTAAGGAGCTGGAGTCATGGGCTTGCAGGCCCATAGGTGGTGAAGAAGGCAGAAGCAGTTGAGAGTCTGTATCCTTTTGAGGAATAGAGAAAAAAAGTGCACTAGAGGAGATAGAGATAAGAGACAAGTTCACTGCCTAACAACTAGGAGCTGGGCTAGGTGACCCTCACTTACCTTGACCTCTTCATGAGGAATCTTTAAAAAGCTGCTGCTTACTCTGACACTACGGTCTGATAAGCTGTATATTTCTTGAAGCAGGACAGAAGCGCAGCCTGGCAACCAGTAACTCACATATTACCACACAGGATGTGATAAATTCCTTGCCCCAATTCTTCTCTCCTCCTTGTATCCATATCCTACACCATTCTAACTCTGAAGTTCTTTACACAAAAGGGAGTGTACTTTTTCACACTTCGAGTTTGGGCTCAGCAGTGGAACTTGCTTTGGCCAGTGGGGCATTAGTAGATGTGATGGAAAGCAGGAGTTTTGAAATGTGCTTGTCTAGTGGGGCGTATAGGGCTTCCCTGGAGGCTCAGTGGGGAAGAATCCACCTGCCAATGTAGGAGACACGGGTTAAATTCCTGGGTCAGAAAGATACCCTGGAGAAGGGAATGGCACCCCACTCCAATGTTCTGGAAAATTCCATGGACAGAGGAGCCTGGCAGGCTACAGCCTATGAGGTTGCAAAGAGTCAGACATGATGCAGCGACTGAGCACAAATGGGGCTTGGGCTTTTACACTTCTGTCACCTCAGTGTATAAGTGTTCCCCCAGGGTAGCTGCTACCCTCAACCTGGGACCCAGCCAGATGAGTATCTGTGGAGAACTGTTCTTGCACACAGACCTGTGGTGTGGAGCTGAACTTCTCTAGTTGACCTGTAGACTCACAAATGAAAAGCTTATTGTTACATGCCACTGAGATTCTGTGGGTTTGTTTTGCAGCACAGCTAGCTGATATGGAAAACCTAATGCTGGGATGCTACTGTATTAAGAACATAAAATATATGCTATTAGTGTAGGGAACAGGTGGCAGGTGGCATGAACATTATTACAGAAGCTGGAAAAATGGCAACCTGTATTTGGTAACACTGCTGCCTGTGGTAACATGAAAGACTAAGGGTGGTTTCTAGGCTCATGCTGAAAGTTATTAGCATGTTACTTTTAGATCCATTTTTAAAGGTGCTGTAAGAAAGAGATTAATTCAGGAAAAACAAAACCTTACAACTTGCAAGAATTCAGAGGGGTTTAAAGAGCCCTGAACTTGCTTACATCATGAGAACGCTGGATGGGAAGAAACACAAGCTGGAATCAAGGTTGCCGGGAGAAATATCAATAACCTCAGATATGCAGATGACACCACCCTTATGGCAGAAAGTGAAGAGGAACTAAAAAGTCTTTTGATGAAAGTGAAAGAGGACAGTGAAAAAGTT